>BJBW01009000.1:3910-39169 GCA_004320125.1 Scolopax mira
AGAAGGACTTGGGGGTGTTGGTGGATGAGAAGCTCAACGCGAGCCAGCAGTGTGCATTGGCAGCCCAGAAACCCAACCGCATCCTGGGCTGTATCAAGAGAAGTGTGGCCAGCAGGTCAGGGGAGGCGATTCTGTCCCTCTACTCTGTACTCGTAAGACCCCACCTGGAGTACTGTGTCCAGCTTTGGAGTCCTCAACACAGGAAGGACATGGACCTGATGGAACGGGTCTAGAAGAGGGCCACAAAGATGATCAGAGGGATGGAGCACCTCCTCTATGAGGACAGGCTGAGAGAGCTGGGGTTGTTCAGCCTGGACAAGAGAAAGCTCCGGGGAGACCGTATAATGGCCTTTCAATATCTGAAGGGAGCACACAGGAGAGATGGAGAAAGACTCAGGAAGTGTAGTGACAGGACAAGGGGCAGTGGTTTTAAATTGGAAGAGGGGAGATTTAGATTAGACACAGGAAATAAATTTATTCCTGTGAGGGTGGTGAGGCACTGGAAGAGGTTGCCCAGAGAAGCTGTGGCTGCCCCATCCCTGGAGGTGTTCAAGGCCAGGCTGGATGGGGCTTTGGGCAACCCGGTCTAGTGGGAGGTGTTCCTGCCTGTGGTAGGGGGCTTGGAACTAGATGATCTTTAAGGTTCCTTCCAACCCAAACCATTATATGATTCCCTTCTGATGGTGGAGTTTAAGGATTTTTTTTTTTTTTATTTTGACATTTTCTGAGCAAACTTCTTTAGTGTGTATTTAACCTAGGCTGCTTTGTCTGCTGGGTAGAGTTCACACACAGGGAGATAAGGTAGCTTTCAGGCTGAGTTTCTTGCCTGCAGTGGCCCAGCACTCTGTGACTTCCCCTGAGAAGATGATGTCTCACCACTTGTGCTTTTTCCTCAGAAGAATTCCCGAATGATTAGTTTCAGTACGGAGGGAAAATGATGACATGAGGGAAACTTGGGACTCATACCTGTAGGTCACCTGTTAAATATGAGACCTTGGAGATCATGCTGTTAGAACTAGCAATAAAAACACTAGAGAACATCTGCAGCAGAGGATACCACCTCTTTTCAGCCCTTCAGCATCCAAAAGGCAACACACACTTCTGATTTCTGAAATTTAGGTTCTTAAGCGAAAAGATTCAACATAAAAGATGCTTGTTGCCTGTCCTAAAACTGTGGCTTTGAGACATGATGATGAAGCTAAATGCCTTCCCTGTTGCTGTGTCTCCAGGCACTGCTGCAAGGAGCCTCTGGGACTTCCAGGGTGAAGAGACCTGCCTCCACCTGGACACCTCTGCTAAAGGTGAAGACCTCCTGACACACCAGGCAGCCTTAGCAGGAGCTCAGAAATCTTACATCAAGGTAAAGAGATTAATTTTTCAAGCGAATTGAAGTGGCTGATACCATTTTCAAAATAAGGATTTCTTGTCTTACTAAATAAATGTCACAAAACGTGTCTCTGAGCTTTCTCCTTCTTTCGTGTGTATTGCTGCTTGCTACAAATGTTTTCATAGCAAATGCTGAGAGAGGAGGGGAAAAAGAACATAGTACACTGTAGGCTAGAGCCAGAAGTAATTCCTTATAATATTAGTAAAAAGATATATCCGCAGCCCTTTGTTGACAAGGGAACAGGCTGTTTCAGAGCTTTACAGTGTGCTCTGTTCTTTGAAACATATCCTGCTTTAATTGCTGCATTCAGAGCTTGCTTGAAGTGGCCACAAAATTATGGAAACGCTCTTGGATGTCTTCAGCGATGGGAGGAGAATGAGGTTTGTGTATGATGAATTTCTGTTTACCAGCCTATAATTATATCTCTTAGTATGGTCATCCAGAAATCATTCTTGCTTGTAAAGGACAAATGCTGATGGATGAAGAAGAAATGTGACCCCAAGAATTCTGTTGAACCTATCAACACTACAGACCCAGGCACTTTGGGAAATTTGACTATACTATGGTTTTGTTAGATAGCCAGGATTTTGAATGTAGTGGTGATATATGCAGAATTCTTACTGACAAGATTAATTACAATTTGCATAGAGAGTTGGCTGAAAAAAGTGAATAGCAATGGAAATGTTTTCCAGAGACTTTCAAGATAAAATGTAGGCCTTTCTAAAGGTCTGCCAACTTCTGCATTTTTTAAAATAGCTGTTGCAAGGTGTTAACTTCATTGTTGGAAGGTCCCTTAGATAAATATTCCTTGATTCATTAGAGAATTTTTCATGTGAATCCTTTATTGATCTTTCTAATTTTGACTGGAATTAGGGTTCCAAACTAGAGCAAAGTTAATTGTCCTAACATCAGTAGAATAAAGTTAAAATTGACATGAGTCTTTCCTGTTAGCATGGTCAGCGTTTTGCCCCATAACCTTCCCTTTATGGCTTGTTGTACATGCCCTGGGTGTAAGACCATCAAAGGATGGTTAGTCCCACTCATCCCTTTCTCTCTGCTTCTCACTTCTCCAAGTTGGGTTTCAACTGTGTTTCTCCAGTCCACTACCAAGGTAAAGAGAGTGGTTACTGAGGATACTTTATTGAAACCTTGGCAGAGTAGAATAAGTGATGGTGATTATGCAGTGATTTCAAACTGGAGGTAAACAACCCAATCCAGAAATAATTCTCCTTATTGTTTCCTTATTGTTAGGAGTATGTGAAACAATAAAAGTTGAGCTAACCATGCACTAAGAAAAAAAAAAAGGATAATTTCTTCTGAATGTTATTTTAAAATAAGTGCAATTTTACACATGGACAGAATAACGATTTCATGGAAGGTATTTGGATAATCCCACGGGGTGGGTGCACGTACCACAGCAGGGTGGTGGTGAGCGTTCAGGTGCAGGAGTGTGAGGTACTGTCCAGCTTTTGGTGGTGCAGAGTGTCTGGGATGGAAATGCGGCCTTGAACGCTGTCACCGCTTCCAGCGAGACAGTTTGTTCTGTGCCTTTCTGTCTCTTGTTTCCCTTTGGAGGGGCGTGTTGCTAACCAGAAACACATGATATCAGACAGCCAAATGTTCTGGTGAAAATCAAGGGCACTTCATAGCTGTGAAGATTTTATATTTGCCCTAGATTCTTTTTTTTTTTTTTCATTGATGCAGCTGTAGCTGTTGTTGTAAATTACATGAATAATTGATCAAGGAGTTCTTGTTACCTCAAGTAATGTTATGCTTATTGCTTCTCAGAACTGTGCTGCTCTTTGTACTACAGCATTGCTCGTACGCTGCTCTGTGTGGGTGGCTTTTATCCCCTTAAAGTTTGCTTCTTTTCCCACCCCCTTCGCTCACTCCCCCTCTCCTTTCTTCCCCGCGAGAGCGTGTTGGTTTTGCTTCAGTGTATTCTATGATATAACTGAGAAGTGGGGACTCTTTTTTTTTTTTTTTTTTAATCTACAGCAACACACTTAGAAAAGAAAACACATCCCTCTCCAGCCCTGGGAACTGTGCAGCGTACACATCTGGTTTCACATAAGCTTGAATTGCTGGCTTTACAAACACGAAACATGTAGTCCTTGCCGCAGAGTTAGCTCAAGCGTTCCGTAACTTGAGACCGTCTTCGAAATAAAAACAAAATTGTATAGCTTCTTTACCATGCTAATGGAAAACATCTCGTTTGCTTCTTCAAGCCAACCGAGGAGAATGACGCGATGCTGCTCAAGCAGATTTACGGTGCCTTTTCTTCCCCAGGAATCAATACAGCTCGAAGGTGCTGCTGTGGGAGCTGCCTTCAAATGTAAACTTCTGTACCGCAAACCAAACCCCCGTGATTTTGATTTGTTCAGGCATCGCCGTATCTCTGAGACGCTATGGGGGTCAGATTTTATTCGTGGCTTTTCTTTTTCTTATTGCCATTAATACTAGATTGGAATTTCAAAATAGCAGGTTCGGCCTGCTTACGATTCAGTTATTTTCTGAATTAAAGTACTTCGCTCTAGTGATATAAGCAAAAGCAGCTCTATGTACATGCCATGCCTGCCTTTCAGTGCTTTCCTCAAAAACAAACAAACAAAAAAGGCAAACCCAAAAAATAGGCCTTCATTCAATGGGAGTGTTAAGGGCTAGCGTAACAATTTTCCACTTTGTACAGAAGAAGCTCTGAACAATAAATGTTCTCCCGCTTTTTCCTGCTAGAGGAGGTAAAATGCAATGGTGGTGTTTTGCCTCAATCAAAAAAAAAAGTTCCTTAAATAGAACTATATTTTTTCCAAAGAAGTGAAACCAACCATGCAGATTTTCATAGTAAGCTGACTTTTATGCCTTTGTTTCCTTTTCAATTCCCCTCTGCCCCCACTAACTGCTTTGACTTCATTTAAACTCTAGTATAAGAGGCTGTTGGTGTTTCTTTCCTTCTTGTTTTCTTCCTTAATGGGATTTCAGTCTTGCTTAAGTGTTTTACTTCTGGCAGAAATTCTTCTCTAAAAAACCCTTTAGGATGGGGTTCCTGATGCTGCTTTTCTCCCCACATGCTGAGTTCCTTGGGAATTCCTCACTGGTGGTCTGTGTGTTAGTTGTGCTAAATTCCACCAGAAGGAAAATCATGTCTTGATACTTGCCCACTAGCCTTTTAGAAAAGAGAATTTATACTTCCATTTTTCAAGTAACTTTGATCCAGGTTTCTTTATTTCTTTGTTCTCTTACCATTTTTCTCTCATACTTAAAAATCTCATGGTGAATAAATAGGTTGAGAAGATGTTGTAGAGGAATTGAGGTCCTTTTTGTAGTTTGGGATGTGGGGGGTCTGCAAAAAGGAAGATGAGGATTTAAGTTGTATGAGAGTCTGGGGTTGAAGGGGTTTTGGATTTTTTTTTTTTTCCTTGAGAGGATGGAGAAGGCGATAATGAATGCAATTAAGATGGAGACCAGTGTTGCTGATAGCTGCATTATTTGCTTTGAAAAGGCTACCATGTGAGACTTGATAGAGAAGTATGTGTCCAAATTACAATTATTAATGGATTTACAGTGAGAGTGGTGAGATGCTGGAACAGGTTGCCCAGAGAAGCTGTGGCTGCCCCATCCCTGGAGGGGTCCAAGGCCAGGCTGGATGGGGCTTAGACCAACCTGCTCTGGTGGGAGGTGTCCCTGCCCATGGCAGGGGGGTTGGAACTAGATGGTCTCCAAAGTCCCTTCCAACCCAACCCAAACCATTCTATGATGATTCTATGATACTGCTTACCTGGAGGAAAACAGTGAAAACATCAGATTTACAGGTCTGAATTTCAGTACAATTTCAAACATTGTTTAAAACAGTTTTAGAAATTTTCAAACTACTAATTAGTTTTTTTCATAGTGTAAATACTGAATTTTTAAGATGTATTGAATGTCTATTCCACTACAAGATCTTTTTGATTTTTTTATAGTAGTGTGGGAGAACATGCAGTGACAGTGTGATTATTACGTTTCCTATAAACATCTAGTAGGTGTAGGTCCTAATGTAGATATACAGATTTATTTTTTTTATATATATTAGATACTGCCAAGGAATTTTGAACAGTTTAAATTTATTTTCTGAAATGCTTCCTGAAGATGGGCAAAACGCCTCATGCCAGTATTAGTATCCCCTAGTCGCAGTGAAAAATCTGCATCTTTAGTGTTTGTAGAGTCATAAATTTCTGCCTGGCTGCTGTTTTGCAAATTTTTCTCTTATGTTGCAGAATATCCAATTGCCAGAAGTACTGCCCCCCAATGTGCTTTCAAGGAAGGATGTTACAGGGAACAACACATATATCTTTAGAAGAAGAGAGTGGCATGTTCCCCTCCTCCCCCTTAATTTTTTTTTGGTAAGATTTTTCCAATATTCAGCCATTCAGACTATCTGGAACTGAAATGCAGTGAACTTCAACAAACAGGTTGACACGTTTTGGCAACGTGTTTAGCCCATAGGTTTTCAGCTTGAGTGTTGCAAAATTCTTGATAGAGTGAAAGGTCTGTCACTTAAGTTTTCCTTCTGCCTTTTTCCCTGCACTGGCATAAACGCTCTTAAAGCTATGCTTTGAATAAAGCTTACTTTCACTACAGCATATTTGCTTTGCACGGTTACAGTGCTAGCATTGTGTTCTTGTATAAACATTGTAATGAAGTTGTTAAGAAGAAAAGAAACGCTTATAGCATTTGCACTAAAGTTCATGGAGCATGAGATGGCTACGCTTAGCTTGCTGGTACTTTGAAGGGATTAAAAAAAAGCTGCTCAGGAATAAATAAATACAAACAACATTCTCAGACTAGCAAAACAGTGTACAAGTGATGAGAAGAAAGACACTAATTACTATGTGGAGAGTAGTTTTGAGTTTAAGTGCCACAGTGAAAGGCACTTTATGATCTGACCTTCCTATGTATGAATTGAAAAGCTGGAAAAAGTACAGGGCTTGACCTAAAAATGGTAGTCTTGACGCTGCTTTGAGTATGCTGTGTCTTATTTTTATCTAGCCTGAAATACAGTTTTGCCTTTTGACTCAAACCTGAATAAACTGTTTGGCTGTTTTGTGTTCTCCTCATGGTTCCAGCTCTGCCAAACATAGCTGTTGCTACTTTAGGAATGACTCTTACTTGGAGTTTGAATCCTGCTGGAAGCAGAATGCTGTCAGGAGGATGCAGTCTTGCTGTTAAGAAATTTCAATAAGATAAGGCTAATCCTATTGTATGCTTCCACTTTAGGATTTAGTGTAGAAAACTTCTCTTAGTCAAGACACCATACCATTGGCTACATGCCTTGGGGGGATTTCTCTTCAGGTTTTTTTTCCCTGAGTTGTTGGGTTGATTAGACATGAATATTCATAAAAGTTCACCCAGTTGTGGATCATGGTGCTATATTGTGCCAATTTTCAGACTTCTGGGGGGGGGGGGAGCAACTCTTGATTTATATGGGCTAAAAATGGTGAGTGAAAGGAACTATGCTGATAGTCTCTTTGTTTATGGAAAATTTAAGGATTTTTGGATTTTTTTTTTAAGCGGGATGTTTAAAATTAAACTTTTTTTTTTCAATCAGTAGGGATACAGTAAGAATTAGGATGCTGAGTACTTGGGAGCTTTTGCTCAGGAAATTTATGGTTTCAGAAGCAGAAACTTGCTACATATAATAAGAATTTTTGGATGGTCATTTTAGATCATTAATGAACCTAACTCCAACTTCCTTTAGGAAGAGCTAGTATTGTCTATTTCAAAAAAAAAAGAAAAAAAAACCCAAAAACTAAAACCACACAAGTGTACAAGAATTCTACAGGTGTAGGATGATAATCTGCTGCCAATGTTTGATTTTACCTTCATCTTTTCCATTTAGAGATTAAACTGCAAACTCATTACAGAACAAATTTATCTTTTGAGATTACTAAACCAGCCTTAGGTTTCTTAAAACTTGCAGCATTACAGAAGATTTGTAGGGAATTAGGGTGTTAGACAGTATGTCCTTGAAATCAGTTTGTTTTGAAAAGGCATGCTTTTCAGACTCTCCTAAAATGAATAATTTATGCAAATAACTTAATGAATCCTAAACAGTGGTTGCCTGTGTGTGCGTTAGGAGTTAGCAGTTGGTCTTTTTTCCTTTCTTTTAAAGAATCTGAAACTTTTCTTAAAGACCAGATAGTTATCAGTAGGTTTTGACTCACTGGGAAGAAGGTCTAGATTAAGAGCAGAAACCTTTTGTTCTTAGATCAGTGGTAACTTGCTTTATGGCCTTGGGCATGTCCTCTTTACTTCCAGCACCAGTTTACCATTGTACCCACTGTTCTGGCCTCCACCATGAAGTTCTTTGTGAGCTTTGGAGTCAGTCGAAACTGTTTATCATCCAGAGTGTGCACAACTTCATTTGATGTGTGGTTCCTCGTATCGCGATGTGAAGTGTGGTGGAAATACACAGTTTAGTCCATAAAGAACTTCAAGAAAATAAAACCACCCTGTGCATCATATGTTACAGCAAACTGGGTTTGAAGAAAACACACGGTTTTATTGTAGGGTACAAGTCTGTCTTAAAGACTGCGAGAAGGGATAGAGATATCTGGTTAAAAATGACCATAAAAGTTAAATAAGAGGCAGGGGGAGAAGTCTGTCCTAAAATGAATACGTGGCAGTCTTAGCTTGCCTGAGTCTTTAGCAGAAGATTTCCACTTGTGTTTTCTGCCAAGTAAATTAAATTTATGAAGAAAAGCTAGACTCCCAAGTGTTGGACTGTTAGTATCTTTTAACAAGGTTGATGTTGTGAAGCAGAATATCGATAAAAGCGAGGTGACAAGTAACAGTGGACCAGCTGAGAGATCTTTCTGTGCCGATGTAATGTGAAGATTGAGTGTTCTGTGGGCTTATTGTTTTGTGTTTTGTACGTACTTTTGCATGTGTGCCAGGACATGCTCTGGGAAGAGGCATAAACTTTTTTTTCCTTTTTTCTTTCACGAATACATTTATTTCCTGTCTAGAGCTGGAAAAGAGGAGCAACAAGAGAGGTTTTGTTGAATACAGCAAAATCTAATTACAGCTTGATTTAAAGCCACATTTACACAATGGCTGAGGGGTGAGTTCACTTCCACAAAAACAAACTCGTTGGCTTCCTACTGTGCATTGGAGAATGTGGAGATCCTGGAGAGCAACTGCCTCCCTCTGCTGGCACCAGCTTTTCTTACACTTGAAGCTCTGCTACGTGATATAAAAATATGACTGTACTCCTATGCAAAAGAATACTGATGTGTAAATTCATTGGTGTATACTCCTCTTACTAATTATGCTACAGGTAACACATGCTGCGTTATGTGATAGACTTGATGTCTGTTTCCTGTGAGCTTGTTCCTCAAAATGAACAGTTGTTTCCTCCAATATGTATTTTGAACAGTTGTGTCCCTGATAATCCAAAGGACAAATGTTGGTGAATAAACTACATTTTCTTGACACTATGGTTTTCACTGAGGTGCACCTCTAGAAGGTGCAAACTTTCATTGTGGTTGTCTGCTGAAGTATCTCTGCTGAAAGATACTGGGGTAGTTGAAAATGTGCCTTAAGATTTCTAGTGGTTTTCTTTCTTCAACTGGTTTAAATGTCCTGCTGTCCTTCTTTCTTTCTCAGAGGGAAAGGTTGCACATGTCCAGCTCACCAGAAGTTCATCATTCATAGTATGTTTTTTTTCATCCTGTCACAGCCTTTGCCCAGGACCCCCATTGTGTATGGCTTCATAATAGCAGCTCATAGTCAAGACTGACATGCATGTGGTCTTCATTTTTTTCTTATTTCCAGCTGGTGGTTGCCATTTTTAGCAGTTTTTAATTACTGAACTTGCACTTTATGCTGTTACAATTTCTGCTACTCTAAGGACTCTTAGCAGAGTCTAGAGATTAAATAAACACATGGCCATCATCTAGAAAAATCATTGCTCAGCAGTCTAGAGATTACGTATAGACACAACCATTATCTAGAAAAATCAGTGCTAAGCAAAGATGCTGGACTAGTCTAGCCCAATATACTTCTGGCAAACATGCAGCACTGCATCCTATGTTCCAGTTTTTGATGTGTCCCTCGTTCTTGTCTTCAAAATTGTTCTAAAACCTTACACCTGAGGTGCAACCACAGGGCTTACTGTTGTTCCTTAGACATGAGTTAATACACCTAACACAAAATTATCCAGTACCCCTATTCAGTGGCCCTCAGGCAGGAACAAAGCAGTTGTTCATGGTGTGGAAGGGAGGTGTTGACAGGAAGCAGCCAGCAGAGAAAAGGTGTTGCCCTGGAAGAGGGAAAGTGGTGGTAGATTGTGGCTGGTGGTGAGACCCAAGTGTTTGGAAGCTGCTCAGTGAAGGAATTTGAGTTGATGGAAGGGCTGGAGTAAGTGGGACGGTTGCTGCCTCAGGACAAGGGGAAAGTCTTGAGGGAAAAAGGAACAGGCAGGAGGGGAGGTAGTGGATTCCTGTCAGGGTGAGAGGTATCATGGGAAGGAAAGAGGATTTCAAACCCAGCCATATTATTGTGATATTAGTCAACTATATCCAAAGTTGATGACAGGGAAAAAGAGAAGCACAATGCTTGCTGTGATGGTGAGAGAGATCAGTGAATAGTATAAAAACAATCCTATCTCTAAGTATAGCTATCTACAATTGCAATCCTAAAACTACAAGAAAGTCTTTTTGCCATGAAGTCATAGCCCAGGAGATTCTACCCATCTTAAGTCTCAGACTTCGATTCAGTTAGACAAACTCTTGTAAACGTCAATTCACTATTTAGTTCTGCTTCTCCAGATATTACTGGGCTTTAATTAGGTCCCTGCTGGAGTTCCTGTACTCAGTGCTTTGTATTATCTCAGAGGAGTAGTCATATGAAGGTCATTGACTGCAGAAAGAGGAATAAAGTGTCCATTCCAGCACTGTTTTGCCTGCATTGTAGGTAGCTTTCAAACCCTAGGGTGTCCCACAGTGCTAGGAGGACCACTTTATTATCTTAACCTTTTCCATCAAGTCATGTTGAAGTTCTGACCTAGTAAAATGAAGGAGATGAGCATTCATTGGGATAAAAAAAGCCAGGTCCCAGCCTTCACTAGTTTTCTCCAAACTGAAGGGGCAAAGAAAATGGTGATGGGAGGGGGAATCTTTAATCACATATGTGAGTGTCTAGGGATGAAAATCCATGTTTCGTATGGTGGCCAGCTGGAGAAGAGAGCTGTGTCCAGTGAAGTACTTGTTGTTGCGACTCTTGGTCCCTGTCTGGAGCTGTCCCTTGTCTCCTGGCTGGCTCTGAGCAGTCACTACTGGAAGCCATGGAGATATGTAAAATTTTGTGGCGTTTGCCACATCAACCTGAATTTCTGCAGTTGGTTTCTGTAGAGAAGGTGATTTAAGGGGCAGAGGTATGTGTATTGCCTCTACTTTTTCCCCTGGTTGCTTTGGTTTGTGTTTTTGGTTTTTTTTTAACAGTTAAACTCTTTGAAAGAGACCCAGAACAACAACCAAAGGTTTGACAAGATCGCAGCTACTAGTCATTGTTGATATGCAGAAGTGACTCAGGATGAGTTACAAGCTTTGTTCTTCTGGAAGCTTTTCTTTCAGCTGTGACAACCGTAAAGTTTATTCTCCTAGGAAATGCATGGATCTTCCACCCCCACCCTCTAATAATGAAACAGACTAGCTGTTCCTGCTGTTTCTTTAGTGGTTAGATTTTCAGAGGTGATGAAATTTTCAGCTACATTAATTACAGAAGTACACTGTCAAAATACTAGGTATGTGATTTTATTACTTTCCCTGAAAGAGCCATAAACCCCACAACTGACCAATTTCTGGAGTTTGTAAAATTTTTAAAAGGAAGACTAACAAAGTTACGAAGAGAGATATTCCAGAAACGTGTAATATAGGAAAGGGTTGGGTTTTTTCTGTCCTGATCACATGGAATTGTCCCTCTAATATGAAGAAACTTAACTCCTGTGGTAAATTTAATTTTAGTTTAACACAAAGTTTTTTTGGGCCCTGTCTGAGTGGGAAAGTTTATAGAATTAAGGCATTAGGTGGTATAACCCTCCCGATGCATCTACCAGGTATAGTTGCATAAGGGACTTGGTGTGTGAAATGGGGCCAGTGGGTCACATTAATCAATTGACTGATAATCTTAAGTATTAAATGCCTAATGTGGATTTTTCACTTAACCCTGGTTAGTGCTGACCAGTAGTGATAAGAGGACAGGCTGAAAGAGTTGGGTTTGTTCCACCTGGAGAAGAGAAGGCTCCAACGAGACCTTATACTAGCTTCTAGTATCTCTTCCAGTGGGCTACAAGAAAGCTGGAGAGAGGCTTTTTACTACATGTAGTGATAGGATGAGGGGAAGCAGCTTCAAACTAGAGGAGGATAGATTTAGATTATATATCAGGCAGAAATTTTTCATTCTGAAGGTGGCGAGGCACTGTAACGTGTTGCCCAGAGAAATTGTGGATGCCCCATCCCTGGAAATGTTCAAGACCAGGCTGGATGGGGCTTTGAGCAACCTGGTCTAGTTGGAGGGGTTGGAACTAGATGATCTTCAAGGTCCCTTCCACCCTAAACTGTTCTATGATTGAACTGTTTATAAGGCAGAGACTGAGTGTTTTCTGCACTGAAAAGAGCTCTCTGTGGAAGGAAGCAACTCTTTGCATGCAAAGTGGTGAGCCTTAGGTGGACTTGCAGTGGAGCCCCTGAAAATATACCATCGTGGTTACTTGTTCTGGGGCTGTCTCCCGTCTTCCGAGAAGTTGCATCATTCCACTAAATGTAGCTTTTTGAGATAGCCTTTATCTTTTAGTGAGGTAGCTGATGTCATGGTGGTTATCATGGTAGGTCATCCAGAATTACCTGCTGTGTGATAAAATTAAATGTTTCCACTCAGGCCTGTTTGTTAGAGTTTCTTAGAGTGTGCATTGAATGAGAAGAATTCCTGTAATTTTTCCTGAGGAACTAGTACTAGGCTCTCTGACTTACTGAATTCTGAAGAGTACAAAGGAGTACAAATAATTTTGTGGTGAACTCGCTTGTATCTGATTTTATTTTTTCACCATTGTCTCAGAGTCTTCCTACTATGGAACCATGGCATGAGAGGAGCTTTTTAATGATAGGGTTTGTATAAGACTTAATAAGCATAAATACTTATGCTGGATAAATGCACAATCTGGAACCTAAATCAGCCTTCTCTGATTTGTAGGTGTCAACATCTTAAAAACAGTTTTTTCATCTATAACGTATTTTCCAGAAAGAGACATGTTTATGCATAGATCTGTTTACTATTGTTACCAAAAAATATATATATATAAAGTTTTTCTCATATTGCTGCTGCCTGTTGCAGCTGAAATTTTTGATTTATATTAGTTTAGGTGGCATAAACTTTCACAGGAGAGAAGTGTTTTCATGTGTCACATGAAGAGTATCTGATCAGAAGCACTCTGTGACGGACTGCTTGAGCAAAGTGAGGCTAAGATACATGACCTCAGCCAAAATTCAGTCAAGTTATCACTATGCAGAATTGCTTGCCATTAGAACGTAGTCATTCTGATACCCAAACTTGATATGTTTGCATCAATTCTAAATGGAGTTTTCTGTTAGCTGTGGAAAGTTGCAGCAGGGCTGTCTTTTGTAGATCTATTTGCTGTCTATCTTCTCTTTCTGTGTTCTACTAATAAGAACAGGTTTGAAGAAATGAATAAATCTATATATACCATGCTTTCTTTGTGACTGTTTTGAGTTACATCTTGATAACTTATTTTTACAAGAACATGTTCTTTTGCAATGCTCATTCACCTGAGTTTTCACTGTGATAGGCAGCCTGTAATGAAAATGTTGACTCATATGAATGATATCTTTGTTTTCTTTATTTTGTAAGTGAGGTTGCAAGATAATTTTAAATTACAAGTATTAGATCACATTTTTCTTGAATGATTGCTTATGATTATGCCAAGTTATTTGACTCACTTATTTTAGTCACAATGTTTTAAATTTCAGAGCTGAGGGAAGTGTTTCTATAGAGTTCTAAATGATGATAGTTTTGCATCTTGTTAGCTTAATATTTGAGTCTTTTCACATTAATGGTGCTCCTTGTGCTAAAGAACTTTGAAGAACAGAATGGGTTGATCTTGTAACATAAAATACAGATAATCTTGAGGAGGAGTAAGGGAGAAAAAGGTTCTAGGAGAGGTAGCCTGACTATGCATATAACATCTTCCATTCCTTTAGAGATTGGGCACCAGCAGCCTTTAATTTTCAAATGCTTTAATTCTAGTGCAAGTATTCAAATGACTCACCAGTTATCTAAAGCATCAGGTAACTATACCTATATTTAGCTTTGTTCTATCTTCTTATCCTTCTATCTTCATTTTCTCAGTGGTAAGCTACAGTGAGTTTCATTAATGTTTAGAAAAACAAAAGCCCAAAACAACGTGGGAAGTGTTCCCAAGGGTTCTCACTAAAGCCTCTACAGGCTTTTCACAGGCTCTTTCTGCTGAAGGTCAGGGCTTGTGGAGGGTAAGTCCTTTGTCTTTTTTCACAGTACCTTCAAACACAAAATACTTAATCCCACCTACCAACAGGCTACAATTTTCAGTTGGCTGTGATATATATATATATATATATTATTATTATTCTTTTTTTTTTAAAGAGGTATCTTAACTCTGCTACTTGTTGTGAAGTCTGGCTTGCTGGTGGTGTCCCTAATGGCAAAGTCTGGAGCTGGTTGCTAAGAAATTACCCTGGCCTTAAATTCCTTCCTCCTCCATTGAGAAAATGCTGTGCCACAGCCTGCAGTATTTAACCACAGGTCGGGGTGTCTGCCTTTTTAGCTCACTAAGTTGAATTGCTGGGGGTCAGATGTGAAATCAATACTGTTTTTCCATCTGGCTGCCTTAAAGACTAAGTAAACTAAAGCTATTTATCTACTAAAAAGTTATGTCCACGCAGCAAGAAGTACAGTTAGTAAGTATAAGCTGCTGCTTTTGTTACTGCTGGGAAGGATCTTGCCTGGATATAGCTTTTTTTAAAGTGTTTACAGCTAAGTTCCCCTGAGATTTGTAGTAATGAGATGCAAATAATGTATACAATAATGACAATTTTACTTTTTTCCTTGCAAGCTTTGTAGATCTGTCTCCAGCAGACTTTGAAAGCTGATGAGGTGGGTGAAGATGTATTGCCACCTAGAAGGCATTCTTTGTTTTCTGGACTTCCCTGCCTATTGATATATTATGTGTGGATTTTGTTGCCTCCTTTTTTGGGGGACATATATGATTTTTTTTAATTTTCTTCTTTTGCACTTTGGGGCTTTTTGTCGACGTGGTGAACTTCTCAAGTGCAGACCTGAATCTCTTTCACTGCCACCAGCTTCTACAGATTTTAGGCTTTTTTTTTTTCCATTGGAACACTTAGAGTAAAACCAGAGACTCATTTGAAATTCTCTGTTCATTGGGAGTTGATGAAACATGTGTAGAGAGACCTAAAAAGAAAATTGTGACTACTGCAAAAGGTAAAAAGTAATTTTCAGATTTTTTTCCATTATGCAATCTCAGATCTGTAAATGTCAATTTAAGTCCCATGTTCCAAATGAGTAGATGCTTCTAAACATAGTTAAATCTTTACCCTAACTTTTATAAATTTGAATTTCTTTTTTTTTAAAAAAGTATTTGTAGATCAATTGTTTGGGTGTTGTCCCATTGTCTTGATAGATGCAAAGCAATAGTAGAAGTTACTGTTCCCTGCTGAAGTGTACTAATTTACTGAATTAGATGACTATAGTCATACCAAGTACCCTTCTAAATTCTTCTGAACACCACTATTTCAAAGCTATTTTAACTTGTTTTTAATGAAACATCTATGGGATTATATAAATGGGGCAGTTGTAAATACCCAGAATAGCCTGAATACTTCAAGTAAGATAAATGGTTAGATTTTGGAGATTAGCCACACACATTGCATGCGACAGTCCTACTGACCATAGAAATGATGATGGTTTCTATGTTATATAGTGTTTTTCATAGTTAGGTAGTTTGTTATAAAATATGAATAATACGTACAGTGAAGTCACTTATGCAACATTGAAACTTGCTCATGTTTCCCTTCTCCAGCAGCCCTTTTACTGTGGTTATGCTGCTTATGTTTTGACTGCAGACTGCTGGAATTTGCTTTGAAAATAGCAGTAGCTGTTTTATTTGCCCGTTAGCTTTGGATCAGCTTCTTCAGACTCTAAGGCAGAAGATTGGGGAAATTTTTCTGGTTCAGATCTCTGAAGACGACGTTACCGTAGAACATGCAGGAGGTACGTGTTTGAGACAGGCTGGAAGCTCCAGTCCTGACTTCACTTAATTTTGAGTGTTTTCCTTTTTACCTATTTTCACATGTTTTAACCTGATTTCTGTAGGGACAAAAAAGAATTGTTATGCCATTAAGGTTATGTAGTGATTTCCCTTTCCACCGCTGACATGTTTGGGACTTTTAGACTCACTGCTACATCACCCACTTGAGGTAGTGGGAAACCAGTGGCCTCAAATGTAGTGTCCTTTACGGGGACAGAACAGTATTAGAAAAGATGGGGCATACTAGCTGTACATTTGTGTTCACAAAATGTATTTGATTTCACAGTGAAGACTTGATTTCACAGACCCATAACCATTAGCTTGCTTTACTTCTGGTATTACGTTGATAGAAATTCTTGCCAAAATAATAGATGCTTCCTAAAAGGATGTGTGTGTCAGCATTGTTAAAGTGCTGTTGAGAGAAAGGTGATTACGTGTAACGTAATTTGTATAATGTAAAACTGAAGATCCTGATGCTGGTGCTTTTAGAAACCTATTCTGGAAGCGCTGGGCAGTTGCAGCTGGGACAAAAGGATGAAAGGCTCCATCTAATTTGGGATTGATCCTCTGAGCAGCCAGCGCTTCATGAGGATGGGCACCTGAAGAAATTCTGGCTTTTGACAGAAGTAGTATTACAAGTGGTGACTTGTGTGAGGCTACTGTGCCATGCAGGCATGAGCTGGAAGAAATTGGGCAATGTTTTTTTGCCCCCAAGGCCTAGGAAATGAAAAAAATGCCTACTGTTTTGCCCAAGAAAGGTTTGAGAAGGCAGATGAATTTGTCCCCAGGATGTGGCAGAGTTCCCCTGGTGCGTGTTTCCCACTCCCTAGCTCCCGTGCTAGTTTTGGTAGGATCATCCCTCTCCCCCTCACCTTTGTGGGAACAGAGTGCAGGGACAGGACGGCGTCTGCTCAGATGGTCAGAAAAGGGTGGAGAACAAGAAGTGGGAGTCTTAGGCTTGGGGTGGACACTCGTCTCTCCCCACTTAAAATAATTTTTCATAGATCTAGTTATGTGACTTGTGTGCTCATTTTACATTAGAGGGTTGGCTGAAAGCCACAAGCAGTCCTGGAAACAGAGCATGGGTTTTTATCTGCCCCACAAGCTTTAACTACTGGGTCTACAAACTGCCCCAAAAGTAAGTACGCTCTTCTTCAGGAACATTATGTGGAATGAGAGTCCTGAAGACTCTTTCATAAAAGGGCTTTTGGCTCGCTCTATTAAATAATTAAGCTGTTCTTCCTGGGGAGGTTTTTCATCTGTGCCAGCAACATGCTTCTGGTTTCTTGTAAGAAAACCATGAGACTAGGTTCTGGTATAACGAGTCACAGTTGCTGGTTTTATATGGAGACAGTTTCTAGTCATTAAATCAATGATTTTTCTAAGATAAGAATCTAAATTTATTTTACGTTTTGCTAAAAAGGCTTGAAGTTTAGTAGTCTGTCTTCAAACTTGTTAGCCTTGAAGTGATAACCAAAGCCTTTGCATTCAAAGGTAGTTTTCTTCTGGGATTCATTGTGCTGAGCCTCTTCAAGTCTTGTGTAGGGTAATAAGATCTGAGAGTTGCTCTCTGAAACTCGGAATTGTGGGTGTGGGCTGGACACTTGAAGTCTTGAAAGTTTGCAGTCTCCAAGCTCCCAGGGAGCTGGCTGGCAGAGGGGTGATTTCAGAGCAAATGCCTAAATGCATTAGTGTCTGCGAGGAGGCACTTCATGTTCCACCTTGAACTTGCTTTCTAGTTCCATCTTGCAGCTCAACATAAACACCTCCTGGAGTAGAGAGCAGAAAGCAGTCTTTGAAGAATAAAAAAAAAAACAATGGGCTTTAGAAAGCTTGATGGGTCTTCATTGTCATCACACAACATCAAAGAAAGCCTCGGAGCCTGGCTTTCTACTCAGAATTGGAAATAACATTCTTAATTACAGAAGTGAGCAAGTCTGTTTGGAGGAGTTTCCCCTTCAAAGGGAGGAATGCTGCACTTCATCCTTCAGCTTTTGCGCTCTTCACAGCATAGCATTTTTGAAAAATTACACCTGTCCTCTAATGGAAGACTTGCATCTAAAGTTTTCCCAGGCTGATCTGTAGGTATCTCAGTAAGATACACTCGGCATCAGATTGTGTTACCCATCACAGTAAGGTGGTCATAGTGAAAGTGATACTAAATTGAGAAGGAAAAGAAAGTGCCAGCCATGGTGATGAAGATTAATAACATGGAGGTACTGGAAGTATACTTATTATATCGCAAGCTCTGGTTTTCTGTTCTTCCACTGAGGAAAATCTGTACTGGTCTGTCAGCTTTTTGGCTGAAGCGACGCTCTTGGGATCCCTATTTTCCACCACACCGAGTACAAAAAATATACCTCCACTTATGAAGCCCTCTTGTGGCTTGTTCCAATGTAGACTTAACCTCCCACGTCCTTGTGAGCAGTTGACTTTTGCTACCATTATATCTTGTGTTGGGTATTTTAGCATCTTGCATTAATCATGCTTTTTTTTTTTTTTAATTGCACTCTCTTTTTCAACATGTTGGTTATGGTGTGCTAGTGTGTCTTTCTCACTTGGCTATTTAGAAGCAGAGTCTGCTTTTTCTATGCTGTATTTTACAATCTTTGGCTCATTAGGGTCATGATCATTAATTTTATGCGGGTCAGGCATGCACTGTATGGGGTCCATGGCCTGGATCTGCTATTTAAGGCTATTTCTTATGCTTACAGTGTTACTGATAAGCAGTGTGGTACCTTTCTGTGCTTCACCAACTTTGGGGCCATCTGGCTGGTCAGCCGGAGGTCATGAATTGGTGGTTGGGAGGCACACATGTTTTGCTCTTGCTAAGGTCTCAGTTGTGCTGATAAACATGTTTTGAAATTGGCAGTTCATGCTGTATTTTTGCTATTTTTTGATATTATCTTTGGTATTTCATAGATCATAGAATCATTCAGGTTGGAAAAGACCCTTGGGGTCATTGAGTCCAACCATCAACCCTGCTCTACAAAATTATCCCTGTCACCATATCTTCTAACACCATATCTAAATGACTCTTAAACACATTCAGGGATGGTGACTTATACAGTTTGAGGTGATTGCTGAAATAGAGTATAGAGGTGGAAGAAAACATTGCACTGAAGGAAAAGTGGCAGGAACTTGAGGAGAAATGGAAGGTTGACATTGAGATGGAGATGTGTTGGAGTAATATGTGGCAGGAAGCATGTTTCAGGGTGATGTGAAGTCTTTAAAATGATGTGTTGTTTTAATTTGGGATTTCTGTGTTCTTAAGGGTGCCAACAGAATAATACTGGGTTCTTCCATGTCTGTCTGTGTGAGCAAAGTGCAGGTGCTCAGTGTAGAAAACCTCCTGCAGGCTTCACTTCTGATTCTTCTTCACTGCATCCATCAGCAGTAGGATGAAATACACCTCGGTAACAACTTAACTACTTCTCCGAGGTGGCAGTGATGGACTGGTGTCTGTATCTCAGTCAGTTGGGTCTTCGATGAACATGCTACCAACGTGTAGGTCTCTGGAAGTGAGGGATGGTAATGTCCTTGGAATATGAATGTTCGGGGTTTTTGTTTGTTTTTACAATTCTGAGAAAAAAATGAATACAAATACTATAAAAAGTACTCTGTAGAAGTATTCCCAGAGGAGGAGCTGTCTGAGACATCTAGAGATATAATTAGCATACTTATGGGAAAAATAAGTCCTAAAGTTACGACTTAGCTGACCAAAACATGATCCATAGTGTTGACATGTACACACGTGTACAGGTAACTGCTGCCTTACTAGGTAGAAATTTGGATCAGGCCAAGAAGTGCCTCTGTGCTTCATAAAATGACTGTAGGTTTTCCCATGCTGAGTGCCAACTGTGAAGCCTGGTGTTTGTGACTTTCTGGGAAAAGTTTGTGGCAAACAGTAGGTCCATGTTTTATTTTCCTCCACGAACAATGATGAGTCTAGTGATGAGTTTACCACCGATCTGCATACTTCCCAAATTCTTAACAGGTACTTGCTAGGAAAGGAAGGAGACCAACAAATAACTATGTGAAGTCAAGGGTAGTTTTCACAAGAAAAAGAAAATGCTAGATAAATTCCTTTGGGAAGGAAAATTGAAATGTAGGAAAATTTGTGGAAGAGAAAATTGTCCCTTCATCTGTCAATCTGTGTAAATGTAGAAGGTACCATTCAAAATCTCGAGACTTCACTTTTTTTTTTTTTATTTATACATAACCATGGGATAGTTTAGCTTAGTTCTAAAAGTCTAATGAGTGTATCAAGCCAAGTAAAATATTCATTAGAGTTATTGGTTCAGTTCAACCTCTCAAGGCTACAGCTTGGAAATATACACACTATTGCCTTTAGAAATGCAGCTTGTTGATTCACCAACCTTTTTGCTCAACTCATTTTCATTCCATATGTTTACTATACTTTGCAAAATCTAATTAAGTAACTGAGCGGTAGAAGTTTCCAAGCAATATTTGGTATATTTTTTTAAGTCAAAGGTTAAATGGTATCCAGAGTGAAACCTGTTTAGTTGCAAAACACGTCAGAATTTTTTTTTTTAAATAAGTTTGTATTGAAATCATTGGATATACAAGTACTGATAAAAAGTGATTATAACATAGTAAAAAGTTATTTGTTCCCAAAATAGTCATCTGTCTCTTAATTCACTTAGATATGCCTAAATGAAGTGTAAAATTAATTAATGTGCTAGCTAGGCTGTTCTTTTACTGCAGCATGCTGGTTTCAGTGTCATATGATGAATTCATCATACCCCATAGGTTTTTCTCTCTCCTCCCCTCTGTGGGGGGAGTCTGCATCTGCCTCAGACCATATGGTTTTGGAAAAATTTGATTGAAGCTGTTCTGTCAATGAACAGGGCTAGAGAAAAACTAACTTGCTTTTAATTTCTAAAAAAAAATAATTGTAGAGACCTTCTGTTTCCATGCAGAGGAGCAGGAACTAGAAGCTTAGTGCAGGCGGGTAACTTGTGCCAGGGACAGGTTTTTGCTTTCGATGAAAGTCTGTCAAATATTGGCCAACTTGTGTACCTTTAACAATTTGTTTATTTCCAACAGAGACTTGCTGGAGCTGACTCTTGTGACTGTGTCCTCATGAAACCTCTCTTGGCCTCTCTTGCTGGCACTCTGTGGCTGTATCCTATCCCAGGTCTGGTGCATGGTCCAGGTGCTCACGTGTGGTCACCACAGGTGGTGGGTCAGGCTGATGGAGCTCTGCCTTGTTGTCACTTGAAGTTTTAGCCACTTGCCTTTGCTGAATGTGGATACATGTGAACCACTGTTGGCTCCAAACATCAGACCTGTGGTGCTGTTCCCCCTGTCTGCCTTGCCCAGCGCATTGTCAGGATGGTTAGAAGTAGCTGTTGAATCCAAACGTCAGTCGTGATTTCTCTGACTGGTCTCCTAAGCTCAGCATAGGGGTTTAGTGAACAGTGGTTGTGTGGCAGAGATGAGTAGGTAGCACTTGAAATGCAACTTGGCATCTGTCGATGGGGAAACATCCCAATGCAGGACCTGAGCCACTGGGGAGCGGTGCTGGACCTGGGCAGGAGGGACCAGCGAGGTCTTGGGGAGATACCAGGCAGAGACAGGGGATGCACAGGCTGAGCATCTTGCATGGGAGGGAGCCAAAACTCAGAATCTCGTGGCAGCTAAAGCCTGTTTAAGTCCTTAAGTTTCAGGATTCTTGTCAGTTTGTCACCTGTAGGCACCTTTGGTGATCTGTGAGGGTGAATTAGATTCAAGGAATGATTTATGTCTCTGATTTTCCTCATTTTGTCTGTGTGTATCTTTTCCTTAGCAAACTGAGCATTCCCCATGGCTGGATCAGAGGACTTAAGGTCAAGGCTCTTGGTTGTGTTCCATTATTGCTACCTTTGGTGAAATGTTGTTAGACAAATCATTGTGGATCTGATCATCAAATAATAGCACACCTCTTCTTCCTACATCTCTTGAACTCTTTTTAAATTAAGTTTTTAACTTTTGTATAACTGCCCCTCCTGCCTTTGTTCCTAAAATACGTAGTTTTCTGGCCTCAAGCAGTACTGCTGAGAAATGCGTAATATTCTTACAGTATTTTAAAGAAGCAGTTTATAAAAATTGGTGAGCACCTCAGATGATGTAATCTGAAAAGGAAGACTTAATAAAATAGTCTCCTTCATTTATGGCAACACAAAACTTGATGTGGACTGCAAGTTGAATCAAGGGGTAAAATGTCACTGTTCCTGCATTTCATTTTTATTTCTAGCCATATATAGCTTTGAAAATATTTTTCTTACAGAGATGAAGTCCTCTTCTAGCACAGAGAAATTCGTTATGAGCAGTTTTCACTGGCAGATTAAGAAAGCTGTGACACAGCTATTTACATATTGTCAAGAAATATGGTCTTGCTCTGTTACCACATGGAAGTCTTGTTCCATTAGTAATGTTTTTATGAAGTAGCAATTACAATTTTTGTACTGAAGCAAGCACGATAGATAAAAATGTTTATAAACAACCTTTAATATTGTGCACTTGGACTGTGCCTCGTACTGTGTGGTGCTGGTGATAAAGAGTAAAGAATTAGGAAAAATGCTGGTGCGGGCACGTAGGAACTCATTATTGCAGTGGGGTTCAGAGTTCTGTAAGTATAAAGTATATATAAATGTATTTTATGTGCAACTTTGTGGAACATCTTAAAAATGTTTTGTGAAGTTTGTGTATGCATAATGCTGTAGCATGCCGATATTTTGGCAGTGAAAAATGTGCTATATCTCACAAGAGACAGCTGGCACTGGCACTTCTGAGAAACAGGCTGTGTATTTCCACCTTGCACTGACGTCTGAAAACCTTTTGGGCAGTGCAGAGCGTGGGTGATTGTATGAAACGTGGGAACAGAAAACTTCAGAGCATTGTTTTCCTATTTGTGCTAAACAGAGCGAAGATTAATTGAAACATGCTATCAAAGAAGACTTCAGGTGCCTGTATTTTTTTTCATGATTGTTTACCCGATATTTTAGAAGCTCTCAGCATTTTTCAAATACACAGTGGTCTCCTAGATCATAACAGTCCTTAGTTTTGTGGACTTATAAATATGTACGATGCGTGTAAGGCTTACTGGAGCTAGTTCCCCACACTTCTAAGGAGTATTTGCTCCCTGTAAGTATTTTCCAAATGAATTCAGTTGTTTTGCATAATGGCAAAAATCTCCTTGGCATTTCCACCCCTAGCCTTATGAAAGCTTAGTTAGGACTTTATGTTCCAATGCACATAGAAGCCCTCGGGTCATATGAGTTATCTGCCCACGTGTAAAACGTAAAGGACAGAGGGGGTCCTGTTGGCTTCTGTAGGGCTACTGTCTGCTGAAGGACCTCACCCATTCGAGGGGCTGTGTTGTAGATAGGGAAGTGCTGTGCATAAACCCCTCTGAGATGCGTTGTGCATATGATGCTGGCAACGTGCAGATTCAAAGCAAGAATTCTTACTGGCAGAATAAACTGCTGCATTTTATTGTTTCCTCCTACTAGACCTAGCAAACTACATACAAACGGTCAGCTTCTGAAAGAGACACTCCTAAATGTGTCCCTTATTTCAGAGATGGAGATGAACCCTTGGGGGGGGGGGGGGGGGGGGGGGAAAAAAAAAAAAAAAAAACCCCCCCAAAAAAANNGGGGGGAGGGACAAACAAACACAAAAAAACCCTCCAACAAACAGGAATTTCATCTTTATGCCCCCAGCCAAAAAACCATCCTGAATGGCATTTCATTCCAGCTTTGGGCTGGAAGGTACGATAACGTTCAAGCTCCCGTTTCCTGGCACGGGGTGGCTGGCCCAGGAAAAAAAAAAAAAAAAAAAAAAAAAGGAATAAAAAGGCTATAATTAGAGGAGCAGCCCGTTAAGCAGCGAGCGCTGACAGTGTGTGAGCCCCAGCGAGCATGTGCTGGATTCTGCATGTGCCCGGCGCCTATTGGCGGGCGATGCTGCTGCCTGCCGGTTTGATAGGTCTCCCCAGGCATCTTGATGCTGCATTACAGACATAGATACAGAGGTACTGCCTGCGAGGGGAGAGAGGTGCCCATAAAAGCCAAGCCTTCCTACCTCCCAGATGAAAGGCACTGGTCTTTGTTGCAAAACACCAGTATTTAAGGACTGCTAGCTGCCGGCTGGAGAGGTCAGTGAAAAGAGTGGGTTTTTTGTTTTTTGGGTATTTTTTTTTTTTTTATTTACTTGGCGGTAATTACTTTCAGGTCTTTATCTCTCTCCGGTAAAACAGCCATGCATGAAATGAATACTGTTAATCATGTCATCTGTTTTAATGCGATCTTGCTTTCGTTAATAATCGCGTGTCCTCCGGTGGGAGAGCCATCAGGTTACAAAACATATCATTAGAGTGGATTTAGTGCAAAAATAGAGGGTATTTATACAGGAATATTGCTTTCGTTTGAAATTTTGAGCCCGTGCATGTGAGTAATCTTACTGGTTGCCTTTTGTTATGCTAATGGAATATTTCTTTTATTGGGATGTTTTCTGCAGAGCAATTGAATGAGAGCATTTATGACTATTGACACATGAAGATAAATCTTTATAAATAGTGATTAGTTTAAAGAATAATTATGTGAAGTGTTCTTTAATTTGATCACAGCAATAACTGTCTTGCTGGTTCTCTTGCACAAGACAGAGGGATGAGGAGTAATATGCTATTGTTCTTTCAACAAAGATGCTGGAGCCTTCATGTTTGGGTGGATTCTTTGTTTCATCCACTGGGTTTTATTTTAAGTGGCTTTCAAAATGAAACTAAAGCCACCCTGCCCAGTAGATTGCAGTATATCCTTTGCTTGCACGCACGTTTATTATATGTATATGTAAATTTCTGTATATCTGTATTGTTCTCAAAGGCTGAATTTTGGCCCAAAGCCTTGTTTATTGTCAGAACTGCCTTCAGCAGTAGAATGAAACAAGATAGATTTGCCAATCTCTTAATCTGCGATTTTGAGGCTCTTACAGTGTTTAACATAGTGTCATACCCGTTTAAGTTCTTGTCATACTTGACCTACACATCAATTGATCACAACTTTTCCTATAAAAAGCACGCATATTTAATGAGCACATCTCGCAATGAAAGCTGTTCGGAACAGAAGGAAGCAAGCATGAAGTATTTAAAAAAAAAAAGTCTCTTAATGTAGTCATGCCTCATTTGA
The DNA here is from genome assembly GCA_004320125.1 of Scolopax mira. Classification (NCBI taxonomy): domain Eukaryota; kingdom Metazoa; phylum Chordata; class Aves; order Charadriiformes; family Scolopacidae; genus Scolopax; species Scolopax mira. Next base: position 28,842 of record BJBW01009000.1, read on the forward strand.
TGACTTTTAAATATTGAGGCTGACTGTTGAGACTTCAAAGTTAATGCCCTTGTCTGTGTCAGACTCCAGAGCCCACATGAACTTGTATATTAAGTCACCAGTCATCTGGCTGGCTGGCTGCCACCATGCGTCTGAGGTGCGAGTGGATTGTCTGGGCCAGGATCAGGAAGGTGTTGGGAACGGGAGCTATTTCGGTGTCGGTCTTCTCTCCTCCCTCGGCACCTATCCACAAAGAGGGTTTTTTTCCTACTGTATAAACCGAAGCAAAATCTAAGTTGTTTGCAGTTTAAGCTAAGTGACATGAAACTCTGTTATCTCCTGAGTACATACCCTTAAATGTGAGCGTTTATTTGGTTGCTGACTTTATATGGCTGTGGGTGCATCAGGTTCTTATAATTATTTGTGATAGCATATTTGGAAGAAGCGTTTGGGAGGTTTAATCACAGCTGGTACATACCTGCTCCTTTGAATTTTTGCTGTAGGTTGAAATAGTTTCCTTGGTGTCTTGGTTTCATCTAGGTTTTATTTCCAAAGTTTTTTCTTCAACATAGACTTGGCAAATGGCATTTGGGATGTGAAGACGTGTTGTTCTCAGGCTGTTTCATATTCACTCGTTGCTCAAAATTACCAGCCAAAAGTGTCTTAAAGTAGTTTTAAACTATGCCTCCTGCCTTTTGTGTGTGTGTGTTTTTGTTTTTTAAACAGAGGCTTACCTGAAGTGATTTATTTAAATCTCTGTGACCTTTGCAATAGCATCCCATGAAGGAGTAAATAATGGTGATGTTAGTAGTAAAGAAACGTAGAAAGTAATATCCCCAGCTGAATTATAGGTTTGCCATATCCAGACAGTGTATTTTCAAGAGACGAGAGGCTGATATTTTCAGTTCCATATATTGAGCTATCATTATTTGTAAGTAACATAAGGCACAGCTGGAAAAATGCTGTAAAAGTTAGCAGCATCTGGGTGATGGATCCGGGGCATACCACCACCCGCTGGAAGTGAAATGCTGCACCAGCAGCTATTTTGGTGTGGACATCTCTGCCTCCAGAAAGACCTGTGATGATCTGTGCAAACATCACCAGAAAAAATGACAGTCGTGAAAGTGGAACTGGTGACAGTGTGATTTAAACTTGCAATACCTTAACAGGAAGGAATAAGATACTTTGTTACTGCTTCTCTTATTGTTATAACCTCCTTTTTCTTCTAGGTAAACAAAGGGAACAAATTGAAGCAACAGTTCCTGTGGGTTACTCTCTTAAAAAAAGGCATCATCTTTGTTGCTATAAACATATTTTAAGTATAACCAGCGTATTGCTACAGGAAATCTGCAGATTATTCTCAATGAGATTTTGTATTCAAGTTTTTCCAGGGACCTTCTTGATGTAAAAGTTTTTAATTACTCTTTGTTATGAGAGGCGTGCATTGCAGGTTTGCTCTGCGCCTCTGTGAACTGTTCTTATTTCTCATACATTGCTCTGTAGTTAAATCTCCCAAGTTTTTTGTGATGTGAAAGGGAATCTATTCTTTCCAACCGGGAATATGTCTGCGTATGGTAAGGGCACAAAAGTATGTTACAAAAATCAGGGTCTTCAGTGTTTTATAAATATAGCTGGCCAAGAATCACTTATACCATCTATCGTTAATATCTGTTTGCGTAGAAATTAATACGTTGTTAACACTTTCAGTGTCATACCAGTACTCTCATAATCCAATAGAAATATAAATACTCCTCAAAGAACAGTGTTTTCAGAAACAATAGCTTTGGCTGCTGGACGGAGAGGGAGATAAGAAGTAAACTGGGTGCCTTTAATAAACAGTACTACACTAGCCCTGGCTTATTAAGGTCTACTTTTTATTAAGGTCTACTTTTTATTAAGGTCTATTAAGGTACTGCTGCGTGTGTAAGTGAATTTTGCATACTGTATCAAGTCTAAAGCAGAAAGATGATGCTTCTGGTTAATGCTTTTTTTTTGTAGTCTGTTAGCAATGAAAAAGATACTTCTGAAAAACAGTCGTAGGGATTTAAAGTATTACCAGTGTTTATTTTGCAGGATTTGTACTTATATGCCTTACAGTTTGTAAGTTGAGTAACAGTAAGTGATATATGTGTAAAGGTTTACTTTAGAATGAGAAAAGTGACATTGTACCCTAAAGCTCCTTTTTCCTTTTCCTCTGTTTTGGAAGCCTCTGTTTTTGGAACCAACACCAGTTATTACTTTGCTGATGAAATGTCTGTCTGCTTAAATGGTCGAGACATTCCATAGCCCATCTATAAACGCTTATTATAACACTTTGAGAGTTCATGGGGAAATCAATAGCCTGCTTTTTGTATTTTGTTGGGTTGAAGGTCTTTTTTTATTCTTTTAAATCCACAAAGTCTTAGGCTGGGGTGGTGGGGAGGCACAGGATGAGCCATCCGGATGGAGGTGCCCTCTGCAGTTTCGGCAAGGTGTATGTTAAGCTGGGATGACCTTATTGTCACGTCACTCTTCCTATACTGATGCAGCAGCACTAATTAACGGGGTCAGAAATGTGGCCACCTTCTCTGTATGCAGATGCTTGCCACCCCAATTTGGGGGTGGGGAAGGGTCTGTCCTGCCCTTCACCTCCCCTCTCGCAGAGCTCTTGCTCTCCCGGCGCCAGTTATTCTGGGGACCAACTGTGTGGAGTTGGAAACTTCAACAGCGGATGAAATATGCGTAGCTCTGGGCATCTGGATGTCAAATGTTCTCAATGCTGAGGTAAAGTTATGTTTTATAGACTGGGGAATGGAAGCGGCGATGTCTTTTCTTTGCAGTTCTCACAGCTGCAATCGTACGGTGAACTGAAAACAAAATAGATGATATTATTTTTTTTTTTTTATGTTTAATCTCCTGTTACAGTTCATTTTAATTGTTTGTAAATGTATTACCTGTGGTATTAAATGTGGATTGATAGATTTAACGTAGAATACAACAGGCAAACAGTAATCCTGGATGCTATTGTCTGTGTAATCCTGGTAATGAGATTCTTGTCTCAGTTTCACGTTGTCTTTCATGGATGTGCTTCAGCCACCTGTAGGCACAAATACTTGCTTCAGCCTTTCCACAAGGCACCTGGAGCTTCCAACCCAGATCCTCCATGTGTAAATATGTCATTTTTAAACATGAATTGTCCATTCCATTCCGTAGCAGACATTATTTGGTTTTATGCCCTGTCATGGAGTTATCTCATACTTCTGTGGTATATCGGTTTATTAATTGAAACAGTATACTATTTATACTGCTGCTGATTATATGGCCATCTGTGGTTTTGGCTGTGTATCTGTTGGGTCTTGCAGAGTGATTTTACTGTATCCTTTCATACCTTTCTAATATGAATATGTGTGTACTACAAAATCCCAATTAATGGCAAAGAAGGATATGAAATTCCTGATTCTCTTTTAGGGGAGTTTAACCTTCTGGAAGTTGGCAGGCTAACCTAAGGATTAGGCTGTTCTGCTCCCTCGTTAGGAAGCCTGTAAAAACACATAAAGTTATGCAATGTATGATACAACTTATATAGATTATTAGGGCCATTTAACTGGAGAGAAATGTGAATATCCGTTTTTTCCATGATATGCATGTTTTTGGTTCACATTTGTGAAATTTGGCTTTTGAATCTCTAAAGAGATGGTCCATGGTTATGATTGGTTCTATTAAGACTTGGGTACTGGTTTTGTAGGTACTGATACAGAAGGAGAGATGTTGATATGATGTGGTGTGTTGGCTAATAATGCAAATGCATAATACGATACAGTCCCTATTCTAAAGCGTTTCCTGCCTGAATAATCTGGGCAGAAGAAGCCTAGAGAGGAATGGAGAAACAGAGACAATAAACATGAAGCATCTTTTATGTGACCGCAAACTGTGGGTTTGCAGGGTAGGCTGAACAGTCTGTGCTTTAGGATTATAAACCATCACTGCAAGTGTCTTTAAATAGAGTAAAAAATATTATAAGGTCAGTATAACTATTCCTGTCTATATAGGCACTTAGAGTACAAAGTTTCCAGGGTAAGAATGTTTTCTTTCTGTCTCAGTGTCGTAATTGGCATTGGGTATTTTGGGCATTGGGTATTTTGGGCAGTCATCTGGAAATGAGCTGCAGCTTTGTATTTCTACAACAGCAGTTTAGTCAGGAGATGTACAAGGGACCTGATAAATTATGTCTCTTTCTCTTCCATTACTCCAACCCATGGTCCTGTCCCATCCTGTCTTCCCCCCACCCTCCTTCCTTTAGTGTATTGTGGAGTCCACAGACTCCTGTTCTAGCACCTTATCTCCCCAGGGACCCGGTGAAGCACATCAGGGTCAGTATGATTGCTGTTAATTTTACATAAAAGGCAGGTACCATGGTGAGTGCAACAGAGCAGGACCTCAAAATAGATAGTGGCATTGTCCTTCAGTGTTTTGGTCTTCCCCAAAGGTCTTGTTTCTGTCTTCCCCACAGCTTTCTTCTGTTTTCCTTGCTGCTGCTTCCTTTCTAAATTTGTCTGCTCCATTTTCCCATTCAAATCTATTCTTTATTTTTGTTAACCCACTTGATCCAATCTCTCTCTCTCTGCCTTTCAGCCTCTATCTGCCATTCAACCATGTGCTCTTGGCATCTTTGCAGCTGCTGCTCCCTTTTTGGGGGGTGGATATCCAAAAATACCTTCTAGGCGGAGGTGCCCAAGGACAGCATGCAGGTAAAGAATTTAAGTTCTCTTACCAAAGATGCTTGATATTTTTTCAGTTATTTACTAATTTGTTGGAGCAAGATGTCCTTGGCTCCCGCGTGGAAAGCTCATTCTGACAAATACAAATCTTACCCCTGACCTTTCCAAGTCTGACATATCTGCTTTTTTTTTTTCCTATCAGCCTGTTACCCCTTTACAGGGAGGAAGCATCTCTGTTCATCTTCCTGTCATCTCTAGATCAGACCTTTCCAGTATGATTAATGAGCTTCACTGACCATTTCTGCAAACGGGGCTCCTTTCCATCATGTCTCCGTGCAGGTACCCCATACCAGCCAGGCTTCTGTGAGAGCTTGCTCCAAGGAGCTGCTTCTGCCCCCTCCTCCTGCTCTCCGTGGGTGTCTTGGGCAGCGGTGGCACATTAGTGACCTGAATCTTGACAGCTTTGCTGCTGCCTGCAGGGCTCGGAGTGGTGTGGGTGCTTACTGCCTTAAAGTCACATTTATTTTGCTCTTTCTTTGTGCTGGCTACTCAGCACGTTTGCTGCACGGGGTGCCTAAAGGATCCTGCTCTGCGCCTTCATTAAAGCCTCACAGAGCAACAGCCAAGCAGATCGTGCCCCTGTCTTATGCTAAAGTATACAGGATTTGGGTTCTTCATCTGTAGGGGGGCTTGATGAGTTATTTTTCCTATAGTATGTGTAAAGAAAAAAAAAAAAAGGCAACAAAAAAACCACCAAAACAAACAAACAAAAATACCCAAACAGGACAAACAAACAAAAGCACAAAAAAAACCCCAAAATCCAAACCAAAACAAATAAAAAGCCACAACTGGGATGCTTCTTTACTATAGACTGATTTTTAGCTCTCTAAAGAGACAGAGTTTTTGCAAGTGTTTTTTTTTCCTTATGCTACAAAGCAATTTATACTTTCTTATTTTACTTCAGCATGACTCTGAAGCCTAAATTTGCATCAAAAGCATGTCTGCAACTGAGTCTTAAAACACATCCATTCTTAGAAGACATCTACATCTGGTGTTGAATTGCCATGATTATTTTTGCAAGCTTGCTGAAACTGGATCGATGCTTTCCTCATCTTCAAGGACTATGTACATCTGCCACTTATAGCAGCTCTTACTTCTGGCTTTTGCAAAACATAAGTACTGGAAGCATTAAGATCCTATGCAAAGCTTTCTTTTTTTCTCTGCTTCTCACCAAAATTAAGTATGGAGTTATCAGTGTATATAAATATATGACGGGGAAGAATAGAGAAGACAGAGACAGGCTTTTCTCAGTGGCATCCCATGGCAGGGCAAGAGGCTACAAACTGAAACAGAGGAAATTGCATTTAAACATAAGAAAATACTTTTTTTTTCTTTTTTTAAATCTGGGGATGGCCAAACACTGGCACAGGTTGCCCAGAGATGTTTTGGAGTCTTTGACCCTGTAGATGTTTAAAACCCAACTGGAACAGGTCCTGGGAAAACTGCTGTCAGCAAGGGGTTGGACTAGGCAATCTCCAGAGCTGCCTTCCAGCCTCAACTGTTCTGTGCTTGTATAACTAGACATCTCCAAACAGCAGACCCAAGCAGGCTTTGCAACTCCAGGCAAGTTGCTGAGTGGGTGTTTTTGTGTGTGTGTACTAGTTCTGCTATCCAAAATTACTTCACGTTTTATACCTCTCCTTAGGTATGAATGTGCCCATATATAGGTACATACACCTATCTATTTGTGGTTGCTGTGTAAACATACCTGGAGGTTGGGGCAAAGTGGACAGTATCAGAGGTAGAAAAGGGAGGAGGATGATCTTTTTTTATATATTTTTCTTAAATATACAAATGCCATTTAATACTGGCCAGCTTTATGCAGCTATTGAGATATTTTTCCCTTTCACAATAGTACGCTACACCTGTATAGTAAAAAATAGAAGAAATTGCTTTAAAGGAAGCTTTATTTTTCTTAGATGACTTCTGTTGGGCACTCCTTATACATAATTACATCTTTGTTACAGTCCACATTGTGTTTAAGTGGGCACAAACAGCCTGGAAGGAGATCTGCATGAGGGAAAGAGGAAACTAAAAAGCTCTTGAGTGAGAAGAGAGAGGTGCACCCTCAGCTGAACTCTCCTTTCTCAAAAACATAGCTCCAAATTAAGTAGTAAACATTGAAAAAACTGTCCTGAGTTGAGAACTCTGTACAGGCATTTCGTATTCATCCAAATATTTTTTTTTAGAGCCCTTCATAGGCATGATTACTGCTCTGCCCTGTTTGTGCAGCCCCTGGTAGCTGTGAAGGTCTGCAGCGATGCTGAGAACTAGGAAGCTGGGCAAGGCTCTTTGGAATATACTAAAGAAGCACGAGGTGACCTCAGGGGTGGTGTTGGAGGAAGCTGTCTATGAGCATCCTTTGTAGCATGAATTGGATAACTTTGCAAGTATCTCCTTTTCCCCATGAAGCTCTTCATCCTGTCCCTTCAAAGCCACCAATCTTGCCTTGCAGCATTAGCAGCTTTCTCCTTTTCAGCCCTATTAAAGTCAGTTATCTCCTTGGTTAAGTTACCACCATGGTTACTGTTACATTTTTGGGGTTGAAGTCATTGTCTTTGTTTACATCTTGGCCTAGATAAGTGACAGAGCATGCAGACCTGAGGTTTTAAATTTGAAATTGCAGAAACCATTATCTTTGTTCCGATGAGGATTTGGATTTCTACTGTTTAGATATATGGCGATGCCATATTTTTTTCATCTGTGCTCTGTGTTTAAATATGGTGTGAGATTCACTTTTTCCTGCTTGTTCACAGGTCTTGACATAACAATTTCAAAAGGTCTAAGTAGGATTTCTAAGACAGTGAAGCACTTACAAAAATAACAAGAATAATAACAACAAAATCTGTTTTGAAGATGAAAAAAAACAAATCTCTGTTTATGAAAGCTTGCTTAGCTCCATGTTTAACATATCGGCTTCAGTCACAGCCACGAGAAAGTTTTGAACTTGAACAAAAAATTGAACTTGAACTTTGAACAAAAAATTGATTAGATGCATCCTTTAATCCTTAGGAAATGTACTACTCCCCCCCCCCCCCCCCCATTTGTTTAATTTTCGTTCAACAGTTAGGCTTTTTACACTTGAATAAATTGCATTTATACAGTTATCTTTTGAAAAACCTTTAAAGGTAACCTGTGGTAGAAGTTTTGTCAGGTATCACAAACCTGCATGAAGAAGGGATGGGTTTGCACTAACAGCTTGAGTCTCTCTTCCCTGCCACCTCTTTGGCCATCTGAAGCAAGAAGGTCCCATTCCATCTTTTAAAGTGTAAAACTTGCTCTTCATTACCTTTCTTTTCATGATATATCTGGAAATATTGCAGATGTTTGATGTGAAGCTCTTCAACAAAGGTGAGACCTGCCCATAAACCAAGCTGCCCCACAAGTCTGAGACAAGCTCGGCACTGCCAGCGGGGAGGGGTAGGCTGTCACCGGTGTCACCATCGCTTTCTCACATGGTCCTGCCCTTCCAAACTCCACAGGGAAGAGGTGACAGAAGTGGCAGAAGGAATTCCTGGTCTGGTGTTTACCCAAGGAAGAGTTTAGTAGTTTTAGGGACTTGATTTCAGATCTTATGGTTTTAGCAATACACTGCTGCTGGAAGCAACATGTACTGCGCTGTGAGTTTCACGCTTTTATTGCAGCAGAAAAAAGCATTTTCATTAAGCTTAAAAGCTTGTGGCCAGCTGCTTTTAGTAGGATGTTTTCTTCCTGAAGTCTGGTGGTTGGAGGTTCCCGTAACACCAAGCCCAGTGGATTTTGGAACAGCAATTGTGAGCCTCACAAAGGCAGATTCACACCAAGGTGCTTTTGGGCAGGACGTTAGAACAGAGGTGTGACTTCTGGAGATCATTACAAATTTTATTTCTTTCAGCCACAACTACCAACCAAAGCATGATGCTGTACTTTGTGCCATAGCATCAGCATTTTTGCTTCGCTCTGGAAAAGTTTGGAAGCTCACTTGTATTTTTATGAAGAGGACAGAAACCTATCTGCTGTGATGTTTATGGAGACCCCATTGGCATTTTTTCCTCAAAATGGAATTACTGTGTTTAGAAAACATGTTGCTAATAGTGAGAACCAGGCTGAAGAGGTTAAGTTTTACTGCTGGTTCATTTCAGGTTTTCTTTGCACTTGCAGGAGAAGTCAGATGGCCCAGTTACAAACACAGAACTGATACAGCCTTGAAAAATAATTGGATTTTTCCCTCTCAAAGAGCAAAACTAGACTAGGTGTAATTCTGTTTCAGTCTCCGTTGTATGCTAAAATCATGCTAGATAATTTTGAAGTCCAGGGGGAGTTCCTTAACATCCCATCCCTGTTTCACATGAGCTGTCACCTGAGGTGATTTGTACTTCTTTAAATGTGCTCTCCCTTGCAAGTAAGGACTTAAGTACTCTGCATAAGTTTTGAATGGTTGAGTTGCTTCTGATGCAGTTAGATTACAACCTTTATTTCTGGTTTTATCTATCTATTTTTCTGGTTTTATCTGTATAATATTTAAATATGTAAAAACAGGGTTAACATTAACGTTGAATGATCAGCTGGAATCTTGAATTTGCTTTCAGGGTCTTCTAAAAGCCCTGAAATGTCACAATATTTCATATCAATAAAGGTCACTTTCTTGCGTAGCTAGTGCAATTGCTATTAAGTTAGCCTACTGAGAGCCGTATGTCTTAAGGAGCCTTTATGATGATATTTCTAGACAAAGTAGCACTTACCCTAGCGTTGTAATTTTTCCCGAAGGTAAAAATTCTGCAGTCCACTTGAATCAGAAAATATCTTTCTTTTCCTGCCTTAAAGCTGTTAATCTTTTAAAATAATAATGAAAAATGGGTGCATTAAAAAATCGGTCATCAAATACAGTGTCGGTGAAATAAAAGCTGACGGGTCCTTCCTACCCCTGCTTTATTTCTCCCATGGCCCTCACAAGCAGGAGGCAACTCGTATCTTGAAGATGTTCCTGATGTAGTGTGTCCGAGAGGCAGCCTTTCCTGTCTGCCCGTGCTGTGAAACCTTCCATCCGTGTCTCTGAAGTAACTGTGCCGTCGCTTTTCCAGCCGGGATGAAAGCAGCCTTGTCCCACTTACATCAGTTCTGTATATTGCTTGAAAGAGCATCTCCCAAGCCTGTGGCTTTGATCATATCATCCCCTCTTTACATCTTCTTGTTGGTTCCTTCTTCCCTGGTGTTGTATTCAGTGCTGAAACTCTAGATAAGATATTCTAGCGATATCTATCATCTCTCATTTATTATCAAAATGTTGGTTTCCTGTCTCCATAATGCCATCTTAAGTCACCTTGTCATTATGCTTTCAAACAGTTATCTTTTTGCTTTGTTTTACAGCCTTTTCTACCAGGGGAGAGCTAATACTGTTAAATCAATTCAGTGTGCTCTGCTGTGTTACAGTCTTCTTTTAATTTACCTTGTATCACCAGGCAATCTCGCAAATTGAATATTAGTAACTTTTCCATTAAGACCCAGGAAATGGTCTTTTCAGAAGGATCTGCATTTGTACTCGTAACAGCTCTTCTGGAGCATCGTATCTGCTGGGAAGACTTTTCTGTGGAGATGGTAGGGAAAAGCTTGTAG
>BJBW01009000.1:40597-52403 GCA_004320125.1 Scolopax mira
TGGGAGGTGTCCCTGCTCATGGCAGGGGGGTTGGAACTCCATGATCTTTAAGGTCCCTTCCAACCCAAACCATTCTATTTTCAGTGAGGACAGCATTTTTTTTAGAAGTTAACTTATTGTAAAGGTAATATGTGAGAGAAGAACATGAGTATTGGAAGGATCTCAGAAAACGCACAAAACCACCAGTGCTGGGCAGATTCCCAGCTCTGGTTGTTTCCCTTTGCTGTGATGTTGGTGCAAGCATGAAGCTGGAAGAGGGACAAGTTCCTTGACTGCCCTTGCAATCTCCTGGGATCCACTTGGCTGGGCTAAGTTGAGCCTGGTGCCCCATCAGTGGAGAGAAATGGGCAGTTGTGGGAACCCCTCCTTGACCAATCCAGGTGGTGGTGGTGTTCCTTCTCTTCTGTTGGCTCTGGAAGGGATTGGAGAGATGACTCAGATGTAGTTGCAGTTTCATGTTGCTGCTCTTGGAAAGGTGTTTCTGGATCTGACTGCCACAATGGTTGGAAACAGTTTAATTTCCAGCATGAATTTTTATGTTTTCCTTAGCATATTATTCTATACTGATAGAACTTGTAGCACTGTAGTGTGGGTTTTTCTCCCTATACTCTTCTGTTGTGTGAAAATTCTGTAAAACAGAAAAGATTTTTTTTTTCCAAGCATAGCTTCCTTGTATAAATTATATGGACTGAAGAAAAGTGTAAGAATCTTTGTTCCCTGTCAAACCTCATACACACATGTATCAGGTTTGAAAATCTAAAAACCCTTGGCATGATGATGATGTGTGTGATTGTGGAGGCCAGGAGGTTTACGCAATTTGGCCATCGCTTCCCACTGAAACCGGTAAGAGGCATGGGAATTTGCTGGTCATGGTCACTGCCTCTGCATTGCATGGCTTGGGAAGAAACCCTACCACAGGAGGGTGTAGTTCAGGGAAAGCTTTTCCATCCTAATTGGTTTTGCAAGAAGTTGTGGTTTGGAGGTGTGTGGTAACCGACGGAAGGGTGTAGCCGGCCCCTTTGCAATTAAAAATAATCACATTCCCAGCGGACAGGCACTTTGCTGTGCCTCTCTGTGGTTCAGGGAGTTTCGGGATGGGTAAGTGGAGGCTGGAAGCAGGTTTGGAAGGTGAGGAGGCACACGCTGGTTTTGGGGCTGGGAGCATCCCGGGGCTGAGATGTCTTAACCACATGGTGGAGCTCCTCATGTCACCATGGACATGTTTAGAGGTGTATATGCTGGTTCATGGACTGAAATCTCTTGGGTTTTTGTAGCAGTTGCTAAGCAACTGCAAAACACCTCAAAACGGTGTTTTTCTTCCTTACCCTGGGACTGTCCTTGCAGCAGGGGCAGGGATAGGGAGATGAGGAGTGTGGTGGGGTCCTTCCTTCCACACATCACTGCCAAGGTGATGAAGTGCCTGGACTTGCAGTGCACTCCCCTTGCAAATTCATGACTCTTTCACACTGTCACAGCCATTTCATCTTTGCACGTGTGTAAATATTACCCCTGACAAGAGAAGATGCTGCATTTTAAACGTTCCTCGGACAAGGAGCGAAATTCTCCAGAAGAAACTTTGGTGCACTCTTGGAGTGGGCATCCATGAAAATAACTTCAATTTTTGCACCAACCCAGCAGTTCAGATATTACGGAAACAGCCAGGTGTGTGAACCATCTTAGCGGTCGACATGCCAGCTACTAAGATATAAATCCTGCTGTCGGTATTTTGAATTATTATTTCCCAGAAATTATGATTTACATGTAAGGATTATGTTCCAATTGGTGCAGCTTGAAATTGGCTGGTGCTTCCTGCATTTTTATCGTTAACAGTAATTTAGTTTTGGTGTTTGATTTATTTTCAAGCACCTTAGTTTTACAGCTTCTGTATAGTTGCTTGGCAGAAAGGCAGCTGCATGGGGTTTGATGATCCAGAGCCATTAATTTGCAGCAACAACTGTTGGTTCTTGGCCATATCAGTTTTTATTTCTGAGTAAGATGTAGCTGTTGGGGCTTCTGGAGTAGGGGGGGGAATTATTTTACCTAATGATGTAAATGGGATAATCCTAAAGTAAGGATCTGTCCCTCAAAACAGCCAGGAATAGACAAGATTGTGACATCTCAAAGTTTAGAGAAAAGTACCCCGGGCTGTGATTTTTGTGACAATCTACATAAAATGATCCCATGTTTTTTTTTCTCATGTAAATGGAAGAGAATTAATGATTCAGAGGAGATTATCCTGAAGGATTTTTCACACTGCATGTTTTGTAACATAGTAGGAAGAACATACAATTTGCTAATGCTTTTGAACTTGAAGTTTTATTGTGACATTTTGAGCATTCACAGGTACAGGGCTTTTTTACTTTTTAGTGAAGAGATAAATTTATGATGGTTTTAACTTCTTTTTGCTCAGATACATGTTCAGTGCTCTATGTAAAAATCCCTGAGACACTTTTTTTTTAAAAAAAAAAAAAAGAATTATAGCCTACAAACAGTTATCAGCAGGAGAGAAAGCCACACGCACACACAGAAGTGATTGCAGTGTATTGCAGACTGTACAACTGTGTTAAACCAGCCATTTAAAGTTAGGAAATTAAGCCCTCTGAAGATGGTCAACGCTAGATTTGAGCTTTATGTGTAATTTCACTTTAGTGGCCCACTCATGCATAGGTGTTTCTTGAAAAGAATACCTTGTACTCTTCCCCTAAACTCCATCCATGCAGCATACCTAAATATATGCATCCGCACAAGTCAAACTGTAGTGCCACATGTGCATACATATGTAAACACACACTCTCCCTATATATATGTGTGTGTGTGTGTATATATATATATATGCTACTACACATATATATAGCGTGTTTTGACTGATGTATTTTCCTGGGTGGGAGATCCTTTGATCAGGAGAGCAGTTCCTCATTTATATTTTGTGGATGTGATTTTTTTTTTTTTTTTTTTATTTTTGGAAAGGTGGGGGTAAAGGGGGACTGGGATCCTGGCTTCCTGGCTCATTTGCTGCTGCTTTGTGTGGCAAAGGAAGGCAAGGAGCAATCCTGTGCTCATATAAGTCTCTTTGGAGGGATTTGCATAGTGTCTTTGGAGACTGCTTCTTCCTTTCCCTCCAGCTTTCTGAAAGGAATATAAATTATAGCCAGTTTTTTCAGCAAATTCATCAGAAATGCTTTGGCATTACCTCTCGACTGAAAATGATAGCATCATCTAATAGAATAAGAACTAGTCAGCCAAGTAGAAAGAGGGAAGTTGAGTATTTGACACACTCTCCCACTAATAGGAATTTTTACTTGATATTATTAAATTTAACAATAAAAAAGCCTCTTAATTTCATAAATTGTTGAACTCCACCATCAACTTAAAACGTTAGTGTTATTGGCAAGCAGTTTCTAAACTGATACATCTAGTTCTTATTGGCACAACCACAAACCAATGACTTGTCAGTCAGAAAAAGTTCATATAATCTCAATATTTTTCCAAGGATTTGTATGAATATTAAGATCCCAAGGAGTTTGATACAGAGGGCCTATGACAAAAGATATTTATATACAATGAGATGCTATATTTTAACAGAAACTATCCAAATACAACTCTTCAAGACTTTTATTCAGATACTTAATATGCTTTGAATAAGGACCGTCATGTGAAAACTTGCTGGGGTGGATGGGGCTCTGTGTCCTCGAGGGATCCTGTGGTAGCTCTTGTACGAAGGCATTGCGTGGTGTTGGTGAGGGATGGCTCTACTGAGACAATTTACTTGCAGGGTGATGACTTTTTCCTTTTTTAAGGTGTAAAGAAACTCCTATTTTTATCAAATTGGTGCGTGTGTAGGACAGATACCCTGGTCTGTGTGGAAGCAATGACTGTGAAGACGATGTCTTTTGAACATTGAACTTTATATGAGAATGTTTTTAACTTGAATATTCTCGATTTGAAGATCATCTGATCAAGGATGGCAGGTTGACTTTTAGGGCATCCGGTACAGTTTAACATGCCCCAGGGTGTCTGAGACAGCAGGGTGGGCAGGATCCTGCTGTGTAAGCTCTGAGAGATGATGTCTCATTGTGTTTTAAATAGTATTGTGACAAGGAATGAGTGTCTTCTGCTTGTGAGCAGTCTGGAAAAGTAAATCCAGAGTTGGAGCACTAAAGCTTTGCATGCCTGGGAACTGAAACTACAGAAACCCTTTGCAAGTCTTAAGAACTGCTTTTTTGTTGTTGTTGCTACTGGTGATGGTTCTTTTTCTGCTTATGCAGGATCTATTCCTGCATGATAAACAGAAATTCTGTGTGTGTCTTAATAATTCTAAAAAACTGTAAGAATAGTTGAGAAAACCAACCAACCAAAAAAATTCCCAACAAACCCCCAAAACTGAAAAAGCAAGATTTTTTTATTACTTGCTTGGTCACTAACTTGATTATAGTGGATGTATAAGAAGTGGTCCATTTTGGTAGTACATTATGTTACCATGGTAACATTGACTTACTAATTTAGAAACCCTTCAGGCTAGTTTAGAGAACACTAACATTGCACTAGTACACCAAAACACGACAAGACTTATTGTCAAAGTAACTGCTAAATATTTAGGATGAGCCCTGTAGATACGAGTGTTCTTTTTTTTTCCCCTCCAATTTCTATTAGGATTCACATTGTTTACATTATTAAAAAAAAAAATAAATCTGTGACCAGAAACAAATTACTATTAATTTATCTTAATGGTTGCACTTATTTTCTTATTAATTTGCTTTATTTTCCTCCTAGATTTAGACCTTTGGGGTCTCATTGTGACCACTGCTATTGCTTAGCCTCCTGGCTACAGAGGGCTGTTATTAAGGGTATGTGCTTCCTGCTCCCACTGCATGGACTCATACATATAAATATATATATATATATATATATATCACACCCCAAGTCCTAGCTCTTAACAGGTTCTGCCTGAATCATCTTATTTATGTGTGATCACAGACTGTTTCAATGGCATTGATTTATATCAGCTGTGCTGCCATTTTTTCTGCACATTTTTTTTTAAAAAAAGCCCTATTGAAATGCTATGTAACTAGTATTATACTTATTCTCAATTAATAAAGAGCAAAAAAAAATTAAAATTGCCAGCAGCAGAGAGGATGAAATGACAAGATTTGCTGGGAATGCAAACGCCTGCTTCTGTGAGATGTGTCAGTGTTGCTTTTTTTTACTATGTCTATCACTTCCATGATGTAAAAGAAAAACAACCCAGCCAAACAAAATCACTTGTTTTACTCCCTTTCATGGGTAACTTCCTATAGAGTGGAGTAATTGTGGGCTCAACTCTTTGAACCTGTTCTTGTAACACCCTCTAAGGCTGCTGTGAGCCCTTGTTTCTTGCTGGGGTTGGGGAGAGCTGTGGTTGTGAGGGACCATCGAGGTGTGCTCACCTCTGAGCTGCTGGGAAGCTACAGCTTTTTCACCACACCTGTCAGGGGGGAGTTTTGGCAATGTTTCATCCCCACCAATAGAAAACACCATGTGATGTGCTTTTCTTGTTGCATATCAGCATATATGTGCACAACTGGGTTTGTTGCTGCTTTACCTAACTCAGTTATGTTAAGCAAAGCCAATCTTAGCATGGGAAATGAGCTGTATTTATTAGATCTCAGTCGAATTGATTCTGCAGCCTGACTGAAGAAGACTTTTACCAGAAAAGAAGTGACAAGAAGATTGGAATATCAAGAAATACAGTTAAAATAAAGTTGACTGAACAGTAACCTCCTTTGCAGAAGTATATTTCACCAAATCTGCTTTGTAGTGACTTGGTCTGCTTCTTGTTTCATGATTATTTCTTAAATCCTTTTAGGGGGTGCAGATAGGTATTAATCTTATCTTTTATGGGGTACTAAATGGGGTTGTAAGGGACCTTGAAGATCATCTAGTTCCAACCCCCCTGCCATGAGCAGGGACACCTCCCACCAGAGCAGGTTGCTCAAAGCCCCATCCAGCCTGGCCTTGAACCCCTCCAGGGATGGGGCATCCAGAGCTTCTCTGGGCAACCTGTTCCAGTGTTGCACAATTTCTCACAACTAAATGCACCCAGAATTGAGGTAGACTATAAATGGTGCTTCTGTTTCTTGTCCCTGTCCTCACCCCTGTCCATTTGATGGGAGGACATTGAGAATTGATGCAGGATAAAAATTAATCCAGCATAATCTGAGCGATGTTTCGGAGGAGAGAGGAAGGTCTCACTGCCACACAGGAGGTGGACAAGGCCACATTCCAGCTGGAGTATAGCTCCCTGTAGCCTTAGTGAAGCACAGAGGGTGCAGGCAGTCACCAGTGCTTCTCACCTTGCCCAGCTGCTTGGTGTCCATTGTCATGGTGATGTGCTGGTGAGCCAAAATAGACTAATTTTAGGTCAAAGAGGTAGCGGTCAGTACTGGGGTGATACCTAAGGAAGCTGGACTGAGTTTTCTGTTATCAGAATATATTTTAGTATTTTAGTTGAAGAGGTTGTGTCCTACCAGAGCACCCTTTCTGGAAGGAAGATTTGGGTGCATCACCGTGGGGGTGTTTGTGGGAAGGGACAGTGGGACAAAGGTGGAGTGCTCTTATCCCTCACAACCCTGGTGTTAGTGTCTGCTCAGCTTTTAATCATAGAATCATATGGGGTTGGAAGGGAAGAGATCATCTAGTCCAACCCCCCCACCGGAGAGCGTCTACCTAGAGCAGGTTGCACAGGAACTTGCCTAGGCAGGTTTTGAATGTCTCCAGAGAAGGAGACTCCACCACCTCTCTGGGCAGCCTCTTCCAGGGCTCTGCCACCCTCACAGGAAAGAAGTTCCTCCTCATGTTTAGGTGGAACTTCTTAGATTCAAGTTTGTGCCCATTTCCTCTTGTCCTGTCACTGGGCACCACTGAGAAAAGACTGGCCCCTTCCTCTTGTTGACCACCATTTAAGTATTTATAGGCATTGATCAGATCCCCCCTCAGCCTTCTCTTCTCAAGACTATAAAGACCCAAGTCCCTCAGCCTTTCCTCATAGGAGAGATGCTCCAGGCCCTTAATCATCTTTGTGGCCCTTTGTTGTACCCTTTCCAGCAGTTATGTTTGGCTTTATGTGCTAGTGCAGTACAGACTGGTTGGATTTATAGAAGAATGACCAAGGCTCCTTTTCCAAACCTGTTATTTGGATAACTTTTTTTGTTCTGTGGGGGTTTTTTTGTTGTTGTTTTGGGGTTTTTTTGTAAAGGCAGTATGGCATCTTCCTCTCTCCAGGGTGTGTTTTGTGTCTGGTTTATCCTGGCTTCCCATAACACCTAAGAAGAAGTTATTGTGGTACCAATGCTCCTTGATGATACTGCTTGCAGGGCTGCTCGTTCACAACTTTTGTTCCCAGTGTCCCGGGCTGTTGTTTACCTATGCATTAATATTTGCTGTGCCTGATGAGGTTAGGTTTTGCTGTAGGTGTCATTGACACAAGTTGTGTATTTTCTCACAGTCTAGCAAAGGGATAGATGGAGAACAGAGCTGTTGTCAGGACTGGAATTAACATACCATATGGTGTCTGCATCACCTTTGTCTTCTACCATATTTTTTTTTTTACCACAGAAAAATTATTGGAAAGTGCCATTTATACCCAAACTCAAGTCTTTAGTGTAAATTGTTTCTTTCCTCCCTGTGTTCTTGCATATTGTGTGCAGAGACCCTGTTGTTCTTGGACTAGCAAACAAAAAATAACTCCTTAGGTGCTAAAGATAAACTAACTGTAACACTATAAAGAATTATTTTCTACTGCTGCTTACATTTTAGGCAATGATGTTGTTTAGTATTCCCAGTAGCCTGGCATCTCTTGAAGTGTCTGTTTTTCTCAAATATGGCAATATAATTGGTGATCTATGGATCTCTTACCGAGGTTTTCTCTTGGTGATCCTCAGTTTGTTGCTTCCCATTGCTTTATAAAGAAGTCAGTCTAAGCTTATATAACTTTAATTCTAGGTTGTTGACACTCTTTTTTTCAAAATAGGTTATATTTCAGGTGCTAGTGCTAGGTGCTAGTATTTAGGACCTTAAGTCAAAATTACTTCTGCAAAAGTAATCTGATGGGTAGTGTGATAAAACAAGTTTTAACTGTTGTATCTTCCTTCTAAAGCTTGTCCTTTTCCTCTCCAAAAGACTTCAGTTTTGTCCTTCCTAAACTAAGCTGATGATAGGGAGGGAATTCAGATGCTGTATGAACCGCATTCACATTCAGAAGAGCTGGAAATACAAGTCTGGACAAATATTTAAAGTTCAAAAGAATCTAAAGAGGTCAGGAATATAAAATGCAAAACTGTAATTAACTTTACCAAAGATAATTCCAAATAAAACTATTGCAAGTAAGGGAGAGGCTGCAAAAAGGGTAATGCTGGAAAAAAACTTGGGAATACTAGTAAGGGTCTGAAATATAATGGGGGGTGGAGGGAACGATATTACAGCTACTGGCTGCAGTGGGGAGTCTGAAAATCTGATTGTGACCCCACTGGAGTTGGTGGAGGATCTCCTACTGATGTTGGCTGGCATTGCAACAAGCTTTGTGTTTCTCCTGTGTGGACACCTCAAATGGGCAGTCAGTTGCAGATGTTTTATCCCTTGGAGGAGATCGATGGTACTGGAAGGACGTCAGGAAAGAAAAGCGCAACTACAGGAAATAAAACTGAAGTACAAAAAGAAGTTTTCAATATATGTGATTGTAACGAGAAATCAATATTAACAGACAAAAATAATTAAGAAAATATAAAAACTTCTTTAATATTAATTTTGTAGATGCGTTGTTGTGGTTTAGGTTGAATCAGCCAATGATGGGACAGATGTTCTCACAGTGCCTCTCACTCCAAAGGCAGGAAAAGGATAGATAAAGAGAATTGAGTTTAGAAGGAACTATACTACTTTAATCAAATATTAATAATAAAATATAAAGAAAATAATGAAATAGATATAGTATATACAAAATCACATGAAGCTCCCATGATGATGTCACTGGCAAGCACTGGGGAAGTCTCAGAGTGGACTCTAGCTCTGAAGTCAGGAACACACGGATTGAGATCAAAGGCAGACAAACAGACAGAGTCTTCCTCAGATGCCATCATGGGGCAGATGGGATGGAATTTGCCCAAAGAAGTTGTGGATGCTCCTTCCCTGGAGGTGTTCAAGGCAAAGCTGGATGGGACTTTTAGCAACCTGGTCTGGTGGGAGGTGTCCCTGCCCATGGCAGGGGATTTGGAACTCAATGATCCTTGAGGTCCCTTCCAACCCAAGCTGTTCTATGAATACCCCTGTTGGTCAGGTTTAGGTCACCTGTCCTGTCCACTCCTCCCTGCAAGTATGACCCCTCTGCTTTTCCCCTTCAACTTTCTAATGGGGCAAATAACCAGTATCAGCTAATTTTGTTGTTACAGCAACATGTATAAGCAAGAGCCTGCATGGTCTGCATACCGTTTCTTGGCATTAACTAGAAACACACACAGGTCTGAGAAGTAACAGTTTTCTGCACAATATGCTGTTAATTTTAGAGAGTTAGAAGAGGCTTAGCTAAAAAGTAAAATTCCTGAACGGAAAGTTGGTTCTGTTTTACCTCTAATTAAGACACGTGTAAATTCAGGGAATAATCTCCTATAGAAGTTAGAAAGAGGCTCTAGCATTTGTGTGCTCCAGTACTAGATCTAGGAATTCATTTGCTAAGAGATGGTAGAGGATCATCTTCGGTTGGGCAGGGTAATGGACGGGAGAAGATCTCAGCTCTTTTTCCTGATGTCTGTAGTTCTTAGTTGCTTGTTAGCATTTTATGTGTGTGAAAGTTATAACAAGACTGCATGTTGCACTGATTCTCTTGCAAATTTCTCATCAAAGAAAAAAAATGTATCCCATGAATGAACTTTGTTGTTTCTCTAAAAACCTATTAACTAAATTGGAGAATATGAGCTCTACTGATTATGACAGGTCTGGTTTCTGTTGACATGATATAGAGATGATACTGGTTTTTCTTCCATTTTTAATTTAATTCTCAGCTCTTCCATGTAACCTACCCCCATTTACATAAAGTGCTTTTTTCTCCCCAGGTTGGGTCTTTCCTGATGCACCTCCATAGTATATTTTCTAAAATGGAAAATCATCCTCTGGTTAAAACATCTACTAATCTGTGGATTTATCCAAAACTCTTAAAACCAAGGTTTCTTCTTACACTTTGGCCCATCCAAATCCTTTTTTTCTCATTTATGACTTGTTTGCAATGCCCAGTGACAAGCTCGGCTGCTTTAGTAGCTAGTGGATATTCAGTAGAGGTGGCTTCCCTGGTGATTTCTCTTTTATTCTTTCGCTAAGCCTACAGCCAGTGGGCAAAAATCCTTGAAGTCCTCTTCCCCTGGATTGCCCAAGCTGCCTGTGTGACTCAGCTTTGAACCAGAAACATACGAATTACGGGGTGAGCTAAAATACCTGGTATTGTTTTCCATTAAGCTTTTCCCCTCTGGATCCGTGTAGTTGAACATCTCAATGTAGGAACTGTTCTTCTGTAAAAACATGCTAGTTACTGAGTTGTACTGAGTGTATAATCCTTTTTATTTTTTAAAGAACTTTAGGGGGATGAAAAACCAAAATGTTGAGTTCAATGACTAGAAAGTCTGAGTAGGTGTGAGTGCAGAGGAGCTGTAGGAGCTTAGGGTACTCTGGGACCTTCAACTAGTACAGGAGGCTGGGTGCTGGGGTGCTTCCCCTCCAGCCCTCTGGGGAAGAGGAGGGTTGGGGTCTCCCCCTTTCACCTTCACACAGGACCCAGCTACGTTTCTCACCTTCCTGTGGCAAGCAGTTACTTCCTTGAGGAGTTTTACTCCTTTTAGCCTGGAGAAAAGGAGGCTGAGGGGAGGAGAGACCTTCTCGTTCTCTACAATTCCCTGAAAGGAGGGTGTAGAGAGTTGGGGTCGGTCTCTTCTCCCGAGTCACAGGCAATAGGACAAAAGGAAATGGCTTCAGGTTGCATCAGGGGAGGTTTAGATTGGATATTAGGAAAAATTTCTACACTAAAGGATTAATAGGCATTGGAATGGGCTGCCAATGATGGTTGGACTAGATGATCTGAAAGGTCCCTTCCAACCCAGGCAATTCTATGATAGTACTCTCTCTAATACATCTGGAAAGGTGGGTAGGCTGCCGCTTTGACCGCCCCCATGCCCCAAGTGCCACATTTATCATGAGTGAGGTCCAGCCTCGGCGCTGGCTCCCTCCCTCCCTCCCGGCCTGTGTCAGGGCTGAGCCGAGGTGCCGGCGCGGCAGCCAGCAGCCTCCAGCAGAGATAACTCTTATTGTGTCTGCTGCTGGCTCAGCTCCCCTTTCCCTCACATGGTGACAATTTCTGCCTGCCATCCTCCCCCACCACCACCTCTTCGTGCCCCAGTCCTGCAGGCAGCAAACCCAGCCAAAGCATGCAACTTACAGAATCATAGAATGGTTAGAGTTGGAAGGGACCTTAAAGATCATCAAGTTCCAACCCCCCTGCCTTCTGCATTAAGTATCTCCGGTGCTGACTTCGTTCTTTAATCTGCATTGGGACAGTCGTCTCATTCAAGACACAGGTCAGCAGGAAAACAGCCAAGGGTGTTGAAAAAATCACACTGTCACCCTTCCCTGGGATCAGAGCAGCATGGGTGACCTAAATTTGAAATGTCCCATACGCTGGGACTGATCCCATGCCCTGGGGCCACAGCCCGTTGGGCTGCTGCAGCTGCAGACTGGGAGGTGCTTTTATTGAGGAGCAAGGTCATAGAATCATAGAATGGTTAGAGTTGGAAGGGAC
>BJBW01009000.1:52466-63069 GCA_004320125.1 Scolopax mira
GCTTCTCTGGGCAACCTGTTCCAGTGTCTCACCACCTTCCCAGGAAAGAATTTCTTTCTGGTATCTAATCTAAATCTCCCCTCTTCCAATTTAAAACCATTACCCCTTGTCCTCCCCCTCCACTCCCTGACAAAGAGTCCCTCCCCATCTTTCTTGTATCCTCCCTTCAGATATTGGGAGGCTGCTCTAAGGTCTCCCCAGAGCCTTCTCTTCTCCAGGCTGAACAACCCCAGCTCCGTCAGCCTGTGTACTAAAATTTGGAGATCGGAAATCTGGAAGAAAATGGAGGGGAACAGAGAAAGAAATGCAGAAAAAGAGAAGTTGTACTTGAGAAGCCTGAACGAAGCCTGAGAGCTTGTGTTTTGGCCACACACTGGGGTGTGTTGCCACAGTTTAGTTTGTTCACTTTCTAGAACAGGCATGAAATTGCTATGTTTGTGTATACAGATGATAATAATGGGTTACAAAAGCAGCACATTAGCTTTTTTGGGTGGGAGGAGAAACCCAGGAGCTGCCTGAAGGCAAAACATTTCTAATTATTTTTTTTTATTTATTTATTTTTCCTTTCTTTATTGGAAAGAGCTCTCCTTTATTTTTAAACTTTTTAAAATTTTTTTCTATTTAAATGGTGTGTTTTGCCGTTCCCCACACCCCAATGCCGGGGGAGCATCTTTGCAGCCCCCACAGGTGGATTCGGTGGGGGGCACCGGTGCTGCCTCCCAGGTCAGGGCTGCCACCCCCTGCCGCTGGGATTTCGTGCACACCTGAGCACGGGCACACACGTACAAGGTGTGGGAGTGCAAGCTTTTAGGAGCACTGGGCAGCAGCCCCCATGCGTGCCGATGGGGATGCCTGCTCACAGAAAAAATACCCCACAGAAAAAAAAAAAAAAAAAAAAAGCCGGGGAGAGGTTTTCCCGAGGAATAGTGAGATGCAGCTTGGAGAAGCACGCCTCGTTTTGCTTGCTTTTGCTCTTAAAAGCAGATGTGTTTTGATTTAATTCCAGGTCACAAAATGCTCCCGATTTCTATTTTTCCCAACCCCCAGTGATGGCACCAGGACCTCAGGGAAGGGATCCTGTCATTCCTTCTTGGACAAGGGGCAAACCCTGGGTCAGCAGTGATGACCCAGGAATATTTTATCGCGAGGTCAGTTCTAAGCAATAAGAAAGATCATTTTGATTGTTTTGGTAGGGGTTTTGAACACAACAGACAGAGGATTTGGGGTGGGTTCCCCCTCCACCCTTTTCCGTGATTACGAGGTTCTGGGTGGTTGCGCTGGTTGAACAGTCCAGAGGAAAACAGCAGCATTCCTGCAGGGGCCTGCAAGAATTTATACTGGGTTTTGCTGACACCTTGTTTTGTATCGGAGATGGCAAAACCAGAACTGACATATCTGGTCCATCTGCTTGGGAATGGAGATTCCGTTTCCATATGCATCCAGTCTTGCAGTGGGTTTAATAAGTTGGGTTACTTGTTTCAGCTCATCTGTACTTTTCCCTTCCCCTGGAGCAGATCCAGAAAAGGCCTTGAAAGAGAAGGATTTGGGAGGGGAAGGAAGATTTGATTTGTATCATGGAGGGAAAAAAAAATAAATTGAAGTTTCACAAAATTTGATGGCTACACTGAATGTTGTATAGTTTTAGTCAGTCTAGAACCGTTCTGTTCTGCTCTCTCCAAATCCCAGTGATCTGTGGAAATGCTGGTCCTCTGTTAGTTTTATTCTTTGGTATCTTAACCTAGGAGCTAAATCACTACTTTAATGAATGAGTTCACTATCTATCTGTGGCAGTATTTCTGAGATTTCTCACATATTCTTACCTTCCCCTGCTGTCTTGGTTTGAGAGGTAAATTCTGTTTACTCTTTATAGAATGTTTTACATCGTAAACAGTGACATTTTATGTAGGATCCTCATTCTCCTTTGCAGGAATTGGAAAGGATTCTGCAGAGAAAAGCAGTGGTTTTTCTGAGGTTCAGGGTAAAATATATAAATAAACACTGTAAGTGCAAGATTATGTATATATACGTGTGTGTGCAATATTAAAAAAAAGTTTGCATTTCCAGTGACTCTCTTCAAATGTTGTTATTTTTGTCACACAATACTGAAATTACTGCCAACATTTGGCATCTCACTTATTCATTTTCTACTATAGCTACTGATGATAAATGAAAGGAGATAAATTAATTCAAGTACAAAGAAAAAATGTTATTTTATAAGGATTAGTAAGATACTATAATAAAAATATCAGTAATTTCTAGAGAAATTTTCACAAGTATATATTTATCCTCCAGTGGATGTATGACATCACATAAAAAAGGTGAAGTCTGCTACATTGATGTAATTTGGCCCTTCACTGTGAAAATGTAGTACATATAGATTTATTTAGTATCTTGGTGGGTGTTCCCCCCAAGTTATTGTGCTTCTATATACTTAAAGAGAAATGCACATATGTATTTAGGTCTTGCACACTAACTGATATGGATTTCTTCAGAAACACCAGCAGTTGTTCATCTTTCTGCACAGTGGAAAGTAGGTATAAATTAATACTTGTAAAGTTTCATTTTGATCCACTGTGAACAAAATGAACAGATTTACCCAAAGACCATGTCCCAAAAACCAAAATATTACATGTTTTTGGAAACCAGGGAGAAGGAATAAAAACTGATAAACATTTGTTCAAGTTAAGCTTCATGTCATTACTGCCCAAATGTGTGTTATTGTCAGATTTTTCTTGTTCTGTCTTTTGCCTTCCATACATTTTAAAATATGAAACTTATAAACCTGATTTTCTGATGTACCTACTTATTCCTGTTTTGTCTTGTCCCTTTTGCTTTTATCCTCATACTTTAATCTAAAACTCAGGATGATATTCATGCTTTAAAAAAAAAATTTCACAAAATCAGTGATTTAGTGCATGGTTTGTCACTTCTAATTTCATAACACCTGTAAGATAAATAAAATAGTAAAATCTTACAGCACAAGGTCAAGCAGTTTTTTAATTAACTCCTTACCATCCAAGAATACAGATAAAAATGACAGGAAGTGCTGAGTTTCGTAGTTCACTGAAGTTTGACACTTTTAAAGTTTGCATTATAACAGCACTTCATAGGCTATAGATGGGGCTGTTTCAAGTTCTGTTGTAAGTCTGACTTTACAAGGCTTTGATGTTTTGTGGGCTACTAAAAGCCACTCTAAGATTGAATGTGTAAAATAAAACATTCAGTGTTTTTAATATATTTTAATTCTCGGGGCATTTTGTCATCTTAGTTACCTGTTTTTAGCAAAACCTCATTGTTCTTGACTTTGGAATAAATATTAAAGCTTACCTTCATGTCTGAGGGAAGAAGAGATAAAAAAAGAAAAGAAAAAAAAAACCTCAAAAACACAAGGCTCATGTCTGCACTGTAAACTTTAAAGTGTCAGCACGAGCTTATGGCACAGGAGAAAAGGGCATAACATATTTAAGACCTTAAATAAGATATTTAAGTGTTTTAGCATCATGCATATTGTAATAACAGTAGCTAATTGTAATAATAATTACTAATTTTTTCACATGGTTAGAGCACAAGCTATCCCATGGAAGACTGCACCTCTCACCTTGTTTGAAAGAGTTAAGCAGGGAGGAAGTGGTCTGACCGGAAATTTTGATTTTTTTACATAATATTTGCATAGTAATGTTTGAAGGACTCACCTGCTTGGCAACATAAAATGAAAATGCTAGCAGGTAGGAAATACAGTTAAAAATATACATCTTGATTAGGCGTAAGCAGGAGGCCATGGCGCTACAGGTTGGCCATTAGTCAGGGGGCTGCCCTTTGCCAAGGGGCATTATTGATGATTATGATTGTCATTATGATCATCATTATGAATCCTTTCATAATGATGATACCTGGAGTGAGTCTGGTTGCACGTTGGAAGAGTTAGACGTAGGAGGCTTCGTTTTACGAAGCATAAAATAACGTGCCTTCGGGCAGCTTTGGTGTGAGGAAGACTGTGGAGGGGGCTTCCACGGGTGCAATGTAAAAAAACAACAACGTGTGTTTGTTTTAACCCTCTCTGCCTTCTGTGGTTTTGTTTCCAAAGGCAGAAGCTGTACTTTATCCAGTTTCTATTCCTGGTGGGGGCTTAGTTAAGGGGCGGAAACACGGGCCAGTTTGAGCACAGGGGCAGTAGTTGTTCTCGTTGCTTTTGATGTTCATTGGTGTCAGCGGTGAAGGGGCAGCGCAGCAGGTCCTGAGATAAGGGGGAATGTCTGGGCAGGAGACCTTCCTCCCCGCGTTCCAGTTTTTGAAATCACCTGGGTATCTCCTGCTCTGAATGGGACTGAACATAACTGGGAGGTATGTTATTACGTATAGCAAGAAAATCCCAGTGGTTTTTCTTCTTGGGAGGTGCTGTTTGCATTTGAAGGGGAAGGTGGGGAAGAACTTCTCTGTGTCAACACTGTGATGCTGAGTCCCTGGTTGTGGGGACCTTCTCTCCTTGGGTTGTGGAGGTCACCAAATAAAGCCAGGTTTAGGCACATGCATTTCTAATGACATAACCCTTTGGGGGTGGCTTTGTGTACTTGACTACACAAAGGAGCTGTACTAAGCCCTTTGCCTCCTGTTTGTTGAGGCTGTTGAAGCGCAGCAGCGAGGGTGGCTTTTGCATTGCATAGAAAGCCAGTTCCTCCTTGGAGATATGCTTATTTTCACTTGTGTGTGTGTGTGTGGATTTAACTAAAGAACACGTGTTCACGCAGTTGTGCTGTTTAAATTACCGTGGGGTGAGTCAGTGTGTATTCACCGCTGTCGTCCCACAGCCAGGGCCGCAGAACGTTCCATTGTCTGCAGACAATGCTAATAATGGTAGCGTTAAAGCCGTGTTGGAGTTTCACAAGATGATGTTCCGTTCCCAGGCCTGGGAAGTGACTAAAAGAATTGCCTTTGTCAGACAGGGGAACGGGAGCCAACCTGCAGCTCCGGCAGTGCCCTCCGCTGCGGCAGAGGCTGCCCTGCCTCTCTCCATTCCCGCTTCCCAGGAGCTTCTCCAAGGTTTCTCACAGCAGCCACTGCCCATGGCCAAGCTCCAGTGTTCGGCTGCCCCCAGACCTGTCCTAACACCAGGGCGATCCTACCTTGAGCTGCTTTTGTCTCACAGGTGAGCCATCCACCAGCGTCCCGGGCAGCCGAAACGGCTGGGAGGACACGTACCGCTTCTGGCCACCCTGCTTGGTCCCACCAGGTAGGCAGTTTGCTGGAGGAGAACTCAGTATAAGGTTTAGTGCTTTGTAATTAATACGCCGTGGATGCTATAGCATTTCCATAACTTGTAACACGGCGATTCAGGAATGAAGCATTCTACGTTAGTCATGCTTTTCTTTACCAGGAGCTTTGATGGAGGGATTGTAGGATGAAAGCAATGTGGCTGCCGGGACTAGTGGAGGACAGCTGTGCTGTCATTGTAACTGAGGTGTAGTTTATAAATGCGAATAAGTTATCAGTATGAAATTAATAAACATTATATATGTGTTATTAATCCCTAGCATCACCTTTTATTCTGTATAGATAATAACTCATATCAAAAGAGTTTGTAATAATGCTTAGAACCTGAAAAAAAAATGCAGTGGTGGGAGCCTTATGCATTTATACTTCCATAGGAAATATGAGGATAGAAATGTTTTACTTTTAATAAGTACCCCTTTTCAGTAGGTTCTTGGAATACTGTAGTAATAATCACATTGGATAGCATAGTCAACACGATGAGAAAATGAACTGGAGAAGAGATTGCCAACAGCACAGAGACAGTGGATGGAAACCTCACCCAACCTTAACCCACATTTGTAGTACCACGGCTTGCATACAGTGTGAACAACATCTGCAGCATGAACCCATTTGAAGGTTCATGGATGAGCACATTGATATTACCATTGCCAAGTCCCACTTCATGTGCCTTAGTAACTGGCAGACAAGAGAATCCAGACCCTGAGGTCTTGCACTGAACATCTCTAAGATGCGCAGCCACTGAGCAGGACTTGCTCCCCTAATGACTCCCTTTCCCCAGCAGCGTTTCCCAGGAGCTAAGTGACAAAGTACCAGAGGGTTGTGCTTTTGACTTCAGTACCTTCATTACGGAGTTGTGCTCATCTCTTAGGATGGATGTTTTTAAAATCTAGTTAGTGTTTCATTGGGATACTGAAGAAAAAGAGCTGACTTAAGGAAAATGAAATGGGGGAAGAGAGTCGCGTGTTTTACAGTCTTGAGATTCCAGGCATCCTTGCTGTGGAAAATTGGAGTTCATTTAATTAGCCAGTTTCTGTGTGGGCTTGCTGAGTTGCTTTAATTTGTTTGTTCTCTGTCAGTTTCTAATAATGCTATTATTTATTTTCACTAAACAGAAAAAATGAGTTTGGTGATCTCTGTTACTCACTGTCTGCTAGGAATACTGCTTCTGCCTTGTATCACTACAAATATTTGTATGTTCTTACTGTACTGTTGGCAGAAACATTGCAGAGAGTCAGACAGCCTAACTCAAGATCTTCTATTTTGTTTTGATTAAATCATTGCATAGTTCTGCTTAAATGTGATCTTCCTTGAGCTGCAAGGAGCAGATCACGTCATTATTATCAAACTGGCTAGTTCAGTTGATGTAAAATCATAGAATGAATCATAGAATGGTTTGGGTTGGATGGGACCTTAAACACCTCCCACCAGACCAGGTTGCTCAAAGCCCCATCCAGCCTGGCCTTGAACCCCTCCAGGGATGGGGCAGCCACAGCTTCTCTGGGCAACCTGTTCCAGTGCCTCACCACCCTCACAGTAAATATTTTCTTCAGAGTATGTGATGTGACACATACCACAGAACTTGAAGTGGGACCCTCGGTGATTTCCCTGCCTACTACGTGCTTTGCAGCATCAGGAAATCTCCTTTGATTCAAGTTACTGGATAGCAGCGTTTGTTATACCCACCACTTAGTTCTGTCCCAACATATCCCATGTCTCACTGCCTGTCCCTGGATATCTGTACCGCCAGTACAGTGCATTTGGGGCTCCCAGTGTAGCCCATTCAGTCTTACAGCGTGCCAGCCAGGCTGGCACAGAACGGCACAGCCCACCAGCCCCCTCTCCAGCCTCTACTGACAGTTAAACACTGGCATCAGCAGCTTGTCCCCCTCAGCCCTTTGCTGATTTCCAAATGCTGTACTCAAAGAACTCCTGTGCAGCTCAGCCTGTTCACTAACTGCCTTGCTGAATATGTTACAGGTGCCTGCTGCTAAAAAAGGAGAGATCATGCCTTTTTTGGTTTGTTTTTTTTTTTTTTATTTCTTCTTGCCTAGGTAGTCCTTGTTCTGCCTCCTCCTCAGGTTTTCTTGATTTCCTCAAGTCGTCCTGGTTTGTGCGCTGTTGACAGCTAAATCACTGAGAGAGGCAAAAATCAGAAGAGCAGAGGGAATGCCCTGCGCATACTGAGCAGCAAGTATCTTAGTCTTTCAAAGGAAAGAAAGAAAAAAAAAAAAAAAAAGGAGTGATAGAAGGAAATGGATATCTGTGGTGATGAATTTTAACTTTTGCATTGCAGTATTTATTACTGCTTTGCCTGAGGTTGGATCGCTTGCTGCTGAGGACAGGGTGAGGCAAAAAGATACCAGCTTTTGGTACCACTGAAACAGAGGCAACAAGAAGAGATCAGATAATTGGGTAGGTTGGAGGGGACCTCCAGAGATCACCTGGTCCATCCTGCTGCCCAGATCTGGTCCCATTGGATCAGGTTGCTCAGGGTTCGTTGAGTATCTCCAAGGATGGAGATCCAGAAGACCTTCTGGGCTCCTGTTCCAGCGTTTTACCTCATTAACAATAAAAAGACTTTTCTCCAGCCAGAATTTCCCATGTCGCAGCTCTGTCTGATGCCTCTCTTCTCTCTCTGTGCACCTTGAGGACAGTCTGTGTCCCCTACCATCAGGTGCTTGCAGACAGTGGGTAGCTCCCCCTGTAGCTCTCTCTTCTCGGGACTGAGCAGACCCCGTGCTTTCCCCCTCTCCTCCTGTGGTCCAACCCCACATCTCACTCTGATGGGTCAACGTGAGTCTGGCACTGGCCAAGCAGGGCTGCTCTAGGCAGTGTGTCTATGGGATGAGCTCTCTTTTTCCTGCATCCCAGATATATTGCAGAGTGTAGTTTACTTTTTCGTATCAACTGGTCTTAATCTGTCCTTTTTTTTTCTACCTTTTTGTGCAACACTTGTGAGAAAGTAACATTTTCATATGTCTGCATGTACTGTGATGTCACACCAAATTCTGCGTATGGTAACAGAAAAGAAAAAAAGCAATTGATATTTTTTAGCTTAGTTATTTTTATCTCTTGCAGTGTCCATTCTTACAACTGTTACCATCCAGCAAGTATTGATCCTGACTTTTTTTCTTCAAGAACTTAAAACATGTTGGCTAGTATAAAATTAAATATTCTACAGTCAGGTGCAAACATCCAACCCAAAAAGGTGGATGCTACTCCAGATCTCCAGATCAAAGATCCAGGTGCAGATCATATTCTGTTAGTGACTGGAGGGGGAAAATGGTGCTTAAAATTGTTTTCTGCTGCTTCTATTTTTATTTTTTTTTTTTTTTTTAGATTAGGTTGCCCCTGGTATTTCAAGAGCATTTATGTAGATACTGTATACAATATACAAGCAAATTCAAACACAGTTTTGGAGGGCAAAGCACAGTTGGAGACTGGCTCAGTGCCCAGAGTCCGCTTTTAACCTCTGCAAAGACTCTTCTTTTTCTCAGCAGTGCTGAGTGTGGGGTAGATGTCCAATACTTTCTAGCCAGAGAAAATTTAAAGATAAAACTTTAAATCTCAGTGATGTGTTATGAGTACTGGCCTGAAAGAAGGTACCAGTTTGTAAAGATCCTAGGAAACAGGATCAGGCTGGACATGGTCCTGTGCAACCTGCTCTGGGTGGACCTGCTATGATCTCCACAGGTCCCTTCCAACCCCATGTATTGTACTCCTCCAGGTTAATGAGCTGAGAGCTATAGCACCTGGTGAATTCTCATCTAATTTTTTAAGATATCTGTTATCTCCTAGCTGAAAATTCACGCTCAGTTACTCTATATTCTAAAAACAATATGGTTTTCAGAGTATGTAATGTGAAGGGCTAGTTTTCAGCTTCTCTTGATGTGCAGACCATTAAATATTGTCATATTGTCTAATGTATGGATGAATTCTATATGGCAAACCTAGACTTTGGACATTATAGGCATTTTTGAGAATTGCTCTGGAATAATCCACAGACTCATCAAAGAGCTATTGACTATAGGTTAAAACAAATAGCATGTCCAGAGATTGACAACTTGATTTTATGTTGTTATTTCTCCCTGACTGAAGAAATTGGTGCTGTCTCTCCCTCCCTAAAATAGAGTAACACTAACATGATATTGATCCATTCTGGAAGCCATTTGCTCATGGTGTGATGCTCCTCTTGGAACTTGACATAATGTGCATCCCATTACAAGGTACATGAATAAAACATTAGAAAGGTAGAGTTTGTGACCTAGTTAGGAGTTATGTGCATGATGTCTTCTCCTTAGTTGAACTGAGGAAACAACTAAAGTAGAGCAAGGGATATCTTTATATATGACAAACCTTGTCTTAATTTTCAGTTTGGCTTCTTTTAATGAAAGGGGCATTTATCAGCGTGAGCTCTTTTGATTTTGAACTGAACATAAAACAGCTAGACATCAGAAAACTTAATATGCATAGTGAAATTTAATTAGGTAACTGCATAAAAATCAAAGGGTTTTGGGGTTTTTCTGCTAGAGAAGAAGCAAGAGTCTCCTTTTGGTACTAGAGCACATATGTAGCTGAGTCCTATTTTCATCTCCTTCTCTTCACCAAGAGGTGATAGTAACAGATGTGTGTGATCTGCTGCCAGGGGTGATGGACCAGGGATATTGGGAGGAATGGACTGTATTCCTTAGGTGTGGTGCCTTCTTCATGTAGTGAAGGTGCATGAGGTCTAACTTTGACTTTGTTTGCTCCGGTTTGAATTGCTGCACTTGGTTATCAGAGGCACCAAGCACCTACTTCCTCATGATCACGGTTTGACTTAGAGATGCCAAGTACCTCTTAAAAAGTATGAACAAAGTCTCTGAATTTGGGCTTAATTAACCATTTCCATGAAAAATACGGGCCAAACCTTTTCAGTATCTGAATTCACCTTTTTGTAAAAATTATGCAAAAATGTGTCTGTTTATAAAAATGTTTTGATATCTAGATCACATACAGTAACTATTGGAAAAGGTACCGTGCTTCAGATGTGCTCCAATTATACTGCTCCAACTACAGTTACTCATTTCAAAATTGTTTTCCTTTTGTGGTAGATTAGGCAAAACTAAGTACTATTAGATGTGCTGAAACATCTGTTCAACATTAACTCTCAGAATTAGAGGTTTTCTGCAATTTTTTGTTAATCATAATGATTGTGAGACTTTTTAAAAACAAAAAACAATGAAACCCAATCAGAAAACCTCCTCCAAAAGAGCTATGCAAGTGGAGAAATGGAGGATTCCATCATGGAAAATACCAGGTATGCTTTTGGAGTGAGATAAGAAAGTGGTACATC
>BJBW01009001.1:288-60030 GCA_004320125.1 Scolopax mira
TTCTCCACCCAACCTGTATTTGTGCCTGGGATTGCCATGTCCCAGGTGCAGGATCCTGTACTTGGCTTGGTTAAACTTCATGTGATTTGCACAAGCCCACCTCTCAAGGCTGTCCAGGTCCCTCTGGATGCATCCCTTCCCTTCAGCGTTGAGCCCTTGACCATAACCCTTTGAGTGTGGCCATGCAGCCAGTTCCTTATCCACTGAGTGGTCCATCCATCAAATCCATGACTTTCCAATTTTGAGCCCAGGATGTTGTGCAGGACAGTGTTGAACACTTTGCACAAGTCCAGATAGATGACATCTGTTGCTCTGCCCTTGTCCACCAAGTGTGTGGCAGTATCATAAAAGGCCACCGAATTTCTCAGGCATGATTTGCCCTTGGTGAAGCCATGTTGGCTGCCTCCAACCACCTCCTTATTTTCCATCTCTGCCTTAGCAGAGATTCCAGGAGGATCCGCTCCATAATTTTGCCAGACACAGAGGTGATACTGACTGGCCTATAGTTCCCTGATCCTTCATTAACCTCCCATGGACACTGCAGATATGATGATGAAACACTGCTGATCTCAAAACCACATCAGTCTCAACCCCCCTAAAAAACAGGGCAGATCGTCCCATGCCAAAGCACAAAGCTGGTGATGGGATCAAGGACCAGCCTGCAGCCTCAGCGACTCCATCACACACAATCCCACCTCTTCTGGTGGCCCAGCTACTCCTCTGTGACAAGCACAGCCTTCACAAAAACATCCAGAAAAGACATCAAGATACGAAAACAAGCTCTTCCCAGTGTTGATCTCTTCCAATAGTTAATCACCCAACTTTTATTTGTCCAGCTTCAACTTCCAGCTATTGATTTTCATTATGCTTTTCCTTACAAGAGTTAAGAGCTGACTCTTCAGTATCTATTATTTTCATCTTTTGATGGGTTTTTGGCAGGAGTAAACCAAGGACAGGTTCACTCAGGAAAGTGTTTTCTTTGAAGTACATGAGAAAATTGTGCAGAGATAATAATGTCTAAGTTGTAACCATTCAAAAACCAGACAGATACTTCCACCCAGCTTCCTGGTACATCTGGCACAAACCTAAGCAGGGCAACCTGAGTCTTCCAAACTCAACTAGGAGCATTCATCCAATCCATTAATTAAATGAAGGTTGGGAAGTGGTTGGGTGAAGTACAGCAAGACCTCTTTGCCAGTCCATGCTTTGGAGATGTCGACCTTTGTATAAAAGGAAGGTGAATTCGGGGTGGAGGAGTTACTTCCCTGGTGGCTGAAACACAGCCTTGGCAAAGCAGAGCCACCTTGGAGGTGTCAGCACAGGGACTGCCCTAAGGTCTGTTCTGCTTCACCCCAACTGGCACAGACCCACTGAGCTCTGGCTCAACTGCCACCTTCCAACACAAACCTTCACTTAAACCAGAAAGGGACACCCAACCTGAGATCCAGCCCATGCCACAAACCAACCAACTCCTTGGAGCAACCCAAAAGCCAAACCCAAAGATGCATATTTGCTCAACAGTGGTAATGATCTTGCCTTATTTTTATTCTTAGCTAGAACATTCAGATTTTCAGCTTGTGGTTGCTTGAGGTAAAAAAATTAGCACAATTTGAACTGTGATCAACCAAAACATGAAATGAATGTTGTGTTTTATTTAATAAACTCCAGTAACACAAGGCTGCCTGGCAGACACAATGCAATTTGTTTTGGATGTAAAGATGGAAAAAATAATTGATTTGTCTTCAAGGCAATAAAATTTAAAAAAAAAAAAAAAAAAAATTTCTGTATTAACAGGAAAGAAGCTGCCAGGCTAAAATTCATATTCAATAAGCTACTTTTCCTGTTTCCTAATTTTAGCGTACAGAAATTGTCAATTCTTGTTATTTTGCTCAAAGTCAAGAAGTTGTCACGTGTTACTAGGAAGCCATTGCTCACCTGAGAACTACGCAGTTTACTAAAAAACGAGCAGAAAGAAAGCAGGGAAACACCAGTTGCCAAAGAGTTCTTAAAAATATGACCCAGGATGAAAAAGCACAGACAAAGAACAAAATAAGATAATTTCCTTATTTTTAAGTCAACCTTATGATTTGGAAATGTAAAACAATTTTAGAACTGTCTTAAAGCTTCTGCCAAGCTCCTGTCTCAGCTTGTCTTAACTACGCAGAAGCCAGACCCCAAAGTTTATTGCAGTTACTCCAGAAAAACATCTCCTCTTAATTTAAAAAACAAAGCAAAACAACAAAACCTAGAAGAGTGTTTAAATAACTATAAAAGCAAAATGATAACCTGAACAAAGAAACCACACCAAGGGCTTTTTTTAACCACATGATTCATTGGGACCTGAACAAGCAGCATCCTTCTAAACTTTGCCCTTTAGGATGATGGTAGCAAGCAAAAAAAGTAAAAATCAACCAGAGTAGCCAGAGAACTGTAAGAGTCAACTTCTACAGCACCAAAAAAATCACCCATCCTTGTAATTCGTGGTGTTCAAACCCTATGGCCAGCCACAGCCCAGCACAGGCAGACAGTGGTCTCCACATGCTGGATACAAGAGAACAGCTATGGTCCCAGCACAGGTGGAACACAGCAATGTCCTGCAGAAGGTCCCATGTGGCTGGGCACAGTGATGGTGGGCCGCCACGTGGTACCGCCAGGAGCATCCCTGTGATGCCATCAAGCTTGGGGCTGGGCTTAATCCCCACCAGGACCCAAGGTGCCACAGTGGCCACCGTCACCTTGTGGTACCCTCATGGCTTTTGGTAGTAATTATGCCATGTAATGGGCATTTGGAGGGTATCAGGTTCCTGCTCCTTATGGGGATATATTAATAACTGTGACTAAAATAACTCAGAGAAACACAAAGTGTGGAGGAGGTGGAGAGCATCTTTGTTGTACAAAACAATTGGGATGGAGAAAGCAGATTTCTGTGGAGCAGCAACATTGGTGAAAGCAAAGCCACCCTTGGCCCCAAGGGTTCTCCCAGCGCTACAGCCCAGCCAGAAAATGGCTCAGGGGCCCCTTTCAATTCCTCTACACATGCCTCTTTCTCTGATATTTTGGTTAAAAAACGCATTGTGAGCACTTTTCCTCTTTCTTGCAGCTGGGCCGCCAGCGCAGGAGGGAGCCGGGGTGCAGGGATGCAGCCAGAGCCCTGAGCAGGCACAGTCGAAACCACCTGTGACCATCTCTGTGGAGCCCAGCACCAGCCATGAGTGGCTTCTTCTCACGCCTGGACCCACGGCGGGTGCCATGGGGGGCAGCAGGCTATGCCCTGCGCACCCGTGTCCTGCGCACCAAGCCCGTGGAGTCGATGCTGGAGGGTACGGGGACTGCCACCGCCCAGGGCGCCAGGCTGGCCAAGGTCCTCACCACCCTTGACCTCATCTCCCTCGGCGTTGGCAGCTGTGTGGGCACTGGCATGTACGTGGTGTCTGGCCTGGTGGCCAAGGAGATGGCAGGACCCGGGGTCATTGTTTCCTTCATCATTGCTGCTGTCGCCTCTATCTTGTCAGGTGAGTCGCACAGGTGGGCTTTTTGAGGAGCACACCATGTCATCCATCCTCTGGCTCCATTCATGGGTGGATGGACAGCTGGCAGGAGCCATGCTCAACAGCACAAACTACGAGGGGGGCAATAACTTCCCCTAAAATGGCCTAAAAATACCATTTCACACTGGGCTTACCCAGAGTTCATGAGGTGCACCATCTCTCATTGCCCAGATACCAGACCAAACCCTGTACCCCCTAATGAGCTGCTGAAACCTTCCTCAGGGATGGAGCCTGTGGTCAATACATTTTAAAATAGCAGCGAGAGTTTGGCAGCACATGTCCCAGGCAGCCAAGCCACAGCATTGGAGCAAGAGCTTATTGTGGCTTGTGGGACCCTCTGTTTCAACAGAAAGGATATCAGTGGCTTGGGTAGCACCAGGGCCATCTGCTTTTGCTGTGGACATTGCTAAGTTAAACAATTCCTCAATTAGCGTTGGAGCTGATTTTATTGGCAGGATCCCTCTTTGAATTTCCAAACAAAAAACCCAGCAAACAAATGTGGGGAGAGAGAGGAATTATGTATTTTAGTGAGAAGCCGGTGAATTCCATCTCCTCCGTAGGAACCCAGCTGAGCATATGGCTCGAGCTGAGGTTTCCACATGAAGCCAGCACTGCTGGCATTTGTCCTTTCCAGATCAGTGCTAACACGATGATGTGATGTTCCTGCTCTCCCGGCTCAGGGGACTTTGCATGCTGTGTCAGTCTGGTATCCAGCTTTTATCCGCGGGTTGGATAAGGAAACTTGAGTAAATGGCAAAGGGCTTTGACAGAAGACAGGAACAGCAAACACAGCAAGATGACCTGGCTCAGCTTTTCAAGCCTCGGGATTTTTGTAGGGGGAGGTAGAAGCACGTTGTGCTCTTTCCCTGGAGCTCGCAGGGCTGCTCCGTGGAGATGGCACCAAAGTTGGTGGGAGGTTGAACCTCCTACGCACCCCAAGACACATCATAGGGATAAGTGTCACCCTCTCCCCAAAGCCATGCCAGGGAAAGATCCCAGTGACACTGGCTGGGGACCACCACGCCCTGTGTCCCCTCTCCACAGTAGAACCCTGGTAACAAGGTGACTCAGACACATTTACCACTGGTTCAGCCCAGAAGAAGAGCTGAGAGCATGCAATGAGATCTGGTGCTTGTTTGAGATCCCAACACAAGAAATGAACCAAAACACCCATTTTTTTAACCGAGGCAGCAGACAGCATCGGTGTCCTTATCCTTTCTCTCCTCTGTGAGGGTTTTGCTGGCTGGGATGCAAACCATGAGCAAACGGAGCTTGGGTGGGTCTCATCTAACAAAAACACGCTGTCCTCCAAAAGGGGCTTTTTCACCCCAGACACAAGCCTTGCCCCACAGCAGGGAGCTCCTCCCACCTTCACCCATGGGAGCTCACTTCCCCCTCAGCTTTCATCTCCACTTGCTTGTGTAGCCCTGGGAAAGTGTTTTCACGAAAGATGCAGTGTTTGGATAGTTTCCTTGGCCGCTTCCTCGCTTCATCATTGACACTGCTCTTGTTTACAACAGCAAGATGTTTTTGGCAAGTAGAACCAAGCAAGGGTTCAGGAGCCAGACAGGCTATTGGGCTCATGGGGGAAGTGATTTCATCATGGTCACTCCGGGTCTACGGGACACAGAGATGGAGCAAGTGTGCACGGACAGCTTTTAAGGAGTTTCTCATGGTTTTAGGGACAGATGGGACCACTAGATCACCCGCTCTCCCTTGATGTATTGAAGATCACAGAGTCAGATCTCACTGCCTGTAATGCAAGTCCAGGAGGGGTTTGGCTTAAAAAAAAAAAAATCCCCTTCCAGAAAGCCATTTGGCTTCACCAGGTGACCACCTCGGGGAAGCCCCACTGGGAACGTCCCACTTGTGAGAAATCCCTGAATCTCTCCATGATGCTTAGCCCAGTTTCAGATAGGGATTTCTCCAATTTCATAATTTTCATGTACTCAACAAATTCCAGTTTACCTTCCCTTCGGTTTAAGCAACATTTTCTCCATCAGGGTATTTGCAGACATCATTGATTAAACTGGTAAATTACATCTATCTCTTTTATTCTCTCACTAGAAGGCCTTTTATTCATCTCTCAAACAGAAACATTTGCCCAAATTTCCTCCAGAAAGCCTCTATGCAGCACACACCGCAAGCCCCCTTTCACCAGCCACAACCACTGGGATTGCCCACTCTCACCCCCATCTCTCACCAAAAACCCTCCTTGGCAAAAATCAGCAGTTTGCATCTTACCCAACCCCCTGACCCTCTCCACAGACTTTCCCACCAGCTGTTGCTCATCCCTTTAGTGGTCTCCTTTCCTAAATTAATACAACCTTTGCATTTTTTCAAACTCCTTACTGCAAGCTCAGGCAAGGCTCAGATCCTCCTCAATGATGGTTAATGGCATGGGAAAGTTTTCTCTGCCACACAATCCCACAGGCTTTGATGCCAGGCTGTGGAAGAAGCAACCCTCCCACAGAAACTGCTCTGCAACCCCAGAAACTCTTCATAGGTGTTTCAAGCACCAAGCCACACAGTTTTGAAGCACATTGCCATGCTCTTACCTGGTACCCATGTGGAAGCAGGCTCAGAAACAGCCAAGGTGCACAATGGAGGAAGGAAGAGATGAGCATGTGCCTCAGGTGCTGCCTGGCTTCAGGACAAGGGTTAGGGTGAGGGGCTCCAGCTGCAGCTGATCATGAGCTGCTTGGGTGGTGTTGGAGATATAGCAGTCCTTTTTCTGAGGAAACTTCCTTTATGGAGCTGCCTTTTATATATCTGCATGCTGTGGCCATGAAAGACACTGGGCAAGCTTGGTGGCTTGCTGAAAATAAGATTTTGCCATATACCTGCCTTGATAAATTGGCTGCTCTTCTTTAACAAAGGATGGTCCCTCTGGAATTCTTGTACGGTAGCATGAATTAATTGGTGTTACCTCCAGTGGTGCTGAAAGGCTGTTCCCCGGAGGCTTATTTCACCTGAAACATCACTCCCATCGTGCCAGTGCCCTGTGGGATGTCTCATGGTCTCGTGTGTCTTCATGCCCAAGCCACCGCTAACACAAAAACGTCTAATGTAGATGTGCTGCATGGAAAGTTGTGGCTGCCTCACCTCCTACCCCCAAACAAGATCAACCAAGGAACGTAGAGGTCAATTAAATCTGGAAAGTGAGGATTTGTAGATGAGATCTTGGAAGGGACGATGCCATGGACCAAACCACTCAGCTGTGTTTATCTTCTTCTATATTGACAGATATTGAAGATATATATAAAATGTCAATATATAATATCAATAACTGTGTAATTACACCAGTGTGATGACTATCATGCCAATTCCACAGTGTAGCTGATACTCAAGGAAAAGAAATGGTCTTTCATAAAAAGGCTGCTCTTCCAAACCACTACTGTGTCGGCTTGTTTTCTGCAGAAACTTGCAATCACTCTTGGTTGGGGA
The DNA here is from genome assembly GCA_004320125.1 of Scolopax mira. Taxonomy (NCBI): domain Eukaryota; kingdom Metazoa; phylum Chordata; class Aves; order Charadriiformes; family Scolopacidae; genus Scolopax; species Scolopax mira. Next base: position 7,284 of record BJBW01009001.1, read on the forward strand.
GAAAAAAAAGAAATCTGTCTCTAAATTCTAAGAGTGGTGGTGGGGAGAGCATGATCAGCAGGGACACCAGGAGAGCTGTATCTCTCTGGGTAGCAGGGAATAGCCATGAATAACTGAGTAAAACAGTTTTATTGTGCAGTTGTATTGCAATAATAATAATAATAGTAATAATAGTGGTAGTAATAATAATAATAATAATAATAACAATGATGCAGAGATTAGGGACATAAAATCTGCACACTAATAAATGACGATATTATCTGCACCCAGATAGAATCTGCACCCTAATGAATCATGATGGTATCTTTCTTTTTAAGCAGAGAGGGTAGTGCTGTGAACCCCGTTTCCAATGGAGGACCTGCAGCATCCCAAAGCAAAGTGATTTGATTAATGCCGTCCAATAACGGCCAGTGGCAATCAGGGATGGACAGCACATCTTGCATCTCATGTCGCCCGGACTGGATACTGCATGCTATGATAAAAAATAGTTTATTTTTTAATACATACTGATACCTAATGCAGATATCCACAACGTGTTTCTGTATGCAACGCATAGTGAAAGACTACTCTTCTATTTTGGGATCCTAGTAGAGTAATTGAAAACTCAAACATTTTATACATACTAATGTCTTTGTTTTGCCATTATCATTCTGTATCAATAACAATCCCCTTTAAGCCTTATCTTATTATTGGCTAAAAGCAGAGCTACCTCCAAGAAAGATTATATGATTTTAAAGGCCATCAAAGAGAGAAACTAGACACTTGTCCCCATCAGAGCACCTGTTTCATAAATCATTCAGGCTTCTAGTTATCATCTGTGAATGTCTTACGTTCGCCGAGTGCATGCATTTTTCATCATCTTTGAATAATGACTGTCTGTAGGGCTGGGTGATGGGGATGTCTTGTTGCTCCTGTGGTTGGGCCTGCTTTACAGAAATCAAGTCTTGGAGAGTCCCATTGAAAAGCACTGCCAGCATCACGTTAACGAAAGTTGAACGGTGAATGGGATATCAAAACCTTCCAATATCAATAAAAGAAGCACCAGCAACCTCAGCTTAGAATTTCACACAGTATGAATTCTGTGTTCATACTGTGTGAAAACTGCACTTACTGTAAGAGCAGCGACCTCATAACATTTTTATAAATTATTCATCCCTCTCTCCGTACTGAACTGATTGCAATTTTGAAGCAATTATTATCTTCTAAATAGAGAAAAGTAGTTGATAAAGAACTCAATAATTACTACGTGTTTACACAACGATAATAACAGCCCTAACTTGTTAATCCATAGGAGCTGAACTGGGGTCTTCCGGACAGGGGCCTAAGCAGTGCTAAAGATGCAGGATTCAGGGTGTCCTTCCACCACTTGTTCTGAATAATATTTGGGGAATTTATGACTAAGTCAGTCCATTCCTTTTAAATAAAAGCTAATGGTTGTTTTAAGACAGCAACGTCTCAGGGTCAGGTTTTTATTGAAAAGTGTCCTGACATAGTAAGTACACAAGGAGTTTGGAAAGTATTAAAGTCCACTGAAATCTCCTCCCAAACATTTCCAGTTAAATACTTCTTTTTGCTGCCCTTCTCTCCTTCTACAAAGTTAGTTTTGTGATTATTCTGCAGAATGAGGCTTCTATGTAACCTTTTTAAGTGTTAAAATAACTTAAGTTCTCTAAGCTAGATGTGTTCAAACTCCTCTTGCACTGGTACAAATGAGAGCAGGGATGCTCTCACAGAATTCGTGCCTGGATCTGCACAGCAATAATCCAAGATAAGCATTTAGAGATTGCACCACTGGGGCAGTGAGATGTTTATCCTTGTGTGAGCCCTCCTGTGGCATCTTAATCTAGGATGAGGCTGGCCAAAACTGGCCCAGGATCCCAAGAAATGGCTACAACCATCCCTGACCTCCTTGTGCCCCACAGTTCTTTGGAGAAACCCAAACACCATCCTCTGGCAGGTCTCACTGTAACCACCTTTTCCCTGGCAAACTCCAGGGTTATGATGGTTTCTGCAGCCAAAAGCGCTGGGAACTTGTCAGAATACTGATACCACAAATGAAACTTTTGATAAAATCCCAGGAAAAGTGGCAAAAATCATATTTTCCCCACCTGTTGGATGGGGAAGAGGAGGTACCTGTCACCATCAAAGAGGGTCCCAAGGACCACACCACCAGTGCTGCCCAGTTCTGCTCCTGTGCATGAATTCACACCTGGCTTTGGTTTTATGTCTGGGGGTCCGCAGCTGGCCATACCAAAGGGTCTCACATAGAATCATAGAATCATTTGAGTCAGAAGGCACCTTAAAGATTATTGAGTTGCAACCCCACTGCCATGGATCTCCCACCAGAGCAGGTTGCTCAAAGCCCCATCCAGCCTGGCCTTGGACACTTCCAGGGATGGGGCAGCCACAATTTCCCTGGGCAACCTGTTCCACCATCCTCACAGGAAAGAATTTCTTTCTGGTGTCTAATCAGGGGCACACACCTGTGAGAAGGTTCTTCTACAACAGACTCTAAAGTTTTGGCATAGTATGAACTGAATATCCTCAAAATAAAAAACCAAAATAATCCCTCACAGCTTGATTTTAAGGGGAAAATGAGCTGCTTTTTAAGGCAAGCTGTTGGGGAAGGAGGGTCACCATGGTCCCCCGCGATGACTCTGAGCTCCTCTTGATGCTGACTACCATCCTGGGCACCTTCTGGCACCTCCAGGCAGGTGGGACCAAGGCAGTTTTACTATTTTTCCTTTTCCAAGCACATTTTCCTTGCGTTATTTCGTATTTTTCCAAACAGGCGTTTGCTATGCTGAGTTTGGCGTGCGGGTCCCCAAGACCACGGGCTCTGCCTACACCTACAGCTACGTGACGGTGGGGGAGTTCGTGGCGTTCTTCATCGGCTGGAACCTCATCCTGGAGTACCTGATCGGCACAGCCGCGGGGGCCAGTGCCCTCAGCAGCATGTTCGACTCACTGGCCAACCACAGCATCAGCCACTGGATGATCAACAGCGTCGGGACGTTGAACGGACTAGGTGCGTCACGCCGTACATAGCTACCTGCCTTAATTAGGACCTGAAAAGTAATTGGTAGCTCGTTCAGAAGTCAGACATGGATATTAGGGCTCCATTCATTATTTACCGTCCATCTGCCTCCGGTACTTTGCCTTTGCAGACTGGTTTGCAGATGGGATTCAGGGAGATGGGATACATGATACTTTGAGCCCCTTTGGGATCATAGAATGGTTTGGGTTGGAAGGGACATTAAAGATCATCGAGTTCCAACCCCCCTGCCCTGGGCAGGGACACCTCCCACCAGACCAGGTTGCTCAAAGCTCCATCCAGCCTGGCCTTGAGCCCCTCCAGGGATGGGGCAGCCACAGCTTCTCTGGGCACCTTGTTCCAGTGTCTCACCACACCCACTGGAAAGCCATGTAGAAACTCAGGCCTGTTGTGGCCCTGTATGACAGGAGGTCCAGCAACAGTCTGTGGTTCTTACCAGTAAGTAAACCAGATAGCTATCCTGCACCTGTGCCATGAAAACTTAATGTTTGATTGATTTTTAATCAGTGCTTGGCAGATGTTACGCAAACTGGGACTTGATCGTTTGTTTACTACCCTCCCAAAACAGTGTCTTGAGGCATCAAGATTTATTACCTTAATAAAACAACTTTAGCTAGCAGAGTCAAGGCCATCTGGCGACCACATTTACAATGTGACCAAGGAGTTCTGCAAAGCCTCAGGGCCTGAAAAGTGTTTAAAAAAGCCCCCACAGAGTTTCTGGAGATGTTGTCCACCACTATGGATGGAGAGTTGCACACCTCTTTTCTCTTACCTAGGGAAAGGAGAGGAGTCATACCCTGACCTTCTTGCTCTGGTCATTGCTGTCATCGTCACCATCATCGTGGCCATGGGGGTGAAGAACTCGGTGGGGCTGAACAATGTGCTCAACATCATTAACCTGGCAGTCTGGATCTTCATCATGATTGCTGGTCTCTTCTATGTCAAAGGTGACAACTGGGCTGAAGGGCAATTCCTGCCCTTTGGATGGCCGGGGGTAAGTCCTGGGCGCATGGAGGGACATACAGGACCTAAGCAGTGCCACCCCCCTGCCACTCATTCCCCTTTGCTCATGGTATAGGCACCCTACTTCCACAACACTCCACAAATCTTGACCCTGCTAAAACCTCCTTTGGCCAGGGACCTCCAACTTCCACCACTGCAGGCTTGGACCAGACCTCCTCGCTCTACCAAACCCAAAGACCACAGCATTACTTTGCTCTTATCTCCTTCCATTTCTTAGAATAAACCCAGAACATTTCCAAAAGGTACTCCAGGAGAGCCAATCTCCACGTGAAAGTATACCCCAGGAAATGCCACTAATTGCCAGGCGATGGAGCAAAAAGCAGTGGCCATCTGAGACAGGGCTCTCAGGAGGAGCTGGCTCAGCCTCTGCGGAGGGGGAGATACTTGGGTTGGCTGGTTTTCAACAACAATGTTCTCAAGCATTTGTTTTGAGCACTTCATAATGCCACCTGCCAGTACTTATTTTATGGATGTTCCCTCAAAGCTTACTGAGAAGTTGGACATATTTGGCTTTTTTAGCTTGCTTGCACTGGTTTTTATCCAAGGATGAACAGAGACTGAAAATATCTCAGTTGGCCTGAGACCAAGATAATTTCTCAGATTTACACTGCTCGACTCCATCGGATTTTTGTGCAGAAAAATAAGCAATAAAGCAAAGTAAACCAAGAATCTTGATTATTGAAAAGTTCCCAAGCTGCCATACGGTCCCTGCACCTCCCTTCAGTTAAATCAATACCTCTCTCCCAGAGAGCAGCAGTGAGGAGATGAGCACTGAGGCCCCATTTGAGAGCAGAGGTCATATTTACCTTTCGATTGTGCTTGACTTTTTGTGCCATACAACGGGAATGAGAAAGAGAAAATAGACAATGGCTGTTTTCCTCTAACTCACTCCTCCCAAATGCCTTCTGGCAAAAAGCCAGAGTTTTAAAAGATGCATATCTGAAACACAGCAAAATCAATAGGGTCTTCCCATCATTTTCAGCCAGTTGGCTGTCTCCCAAATTGTTTGTGAAAAGTAAATCCACCACAGAACAGGCATGAGATTCCCCCAAGAGCAGAGAGGATACTTGAAAAAAGGTAATTACAGGTAATTGACCCTTGAACTGCACTGTCTGCTCCACCACTAAACAACTGGGATGACAGAGGTGTGATGGGCACGTGGTACCCAGCTCTCTAGACGTACGCAAAGGTTTTACGACCGCAAATAAGCTCTCTCACCTCCACACAGCTGTGAAAAGCCTTCTCCAGCTTTTCAATCCTATAAATGTCCTTGTTAATACTGTATATTTTTAAAAATCACATTAAAAAAAAAATAAATAACTAAACGGTACAAATAATTCCTCATCCAAGTGCTCCGACATGTGCTCCTAACCTGCCTGCAGCTTCCAAGGAAAACAGGGGTTGTTTGGAAAGCGGCACACATCTGACTGTGGCTGCTCTGTCCGGCTTCCTCTGCTGGCGGATCTCGCTGCCACATGAGACCATCTTCCTAAGTCAGAACATGTAAACATGCCACAAATCCCTACTAATATATGTGGATTTAGGGTGGAGTATTGGGAGAGCGAACCCAAAATTGGTTAATTGTCTCTTCCGTCGCTGCCAGCACCTCCCAGCAGATTTGGGCACAGGTTTGTGGTGCACCATGAGCGAAAATGCAGATGCCTCCAGTGCCACGAGGCACACATTGAAATCTTTTATGCTTTAAAATCGCTGCTTTATGGGTATTCCCAGGATCAGTCCCCAGATGGGAACACCCAACTCAACGTGTGCCCCCCAGTCCTGACCTGCCCCACTCGCCCTTTAGCTCCAACAAGGCAGAACTGGGGTCCTTTATTTCTGCTTGGCTCGCTCTCCCTGGTTGGGTGGCAGTGTTCCTCCTGCCACTGAGATATTTGGTCCTCCATACAGGTGCTCAAAGGGGCTGCGACGTGTTTCTATGCCTTCATCGGCTTCGACATCATCGCTACCACAGGAGAAGAAGCCAAAAGCCCCAACACCTCCATCCCCTACGCCATCACGGCCTCGCTCGTCACGTGCTTGACAGCATATGTGTCCGTAAGTACTGGCTGGGTATACATATATGTACATAAATATATATATATGCATATATAAATATCTAATGTGTATATATTTAAAAAAACCCAAACATTTATATATAGAAAGAGTGTGTCCCTTCTGGGCATCTGCAGAGCTCTCTTCCCCATGAGTTCCAGTCTAACTGGAACCAAACTGAACAAGGTCCCTTGCTTTGGTGGGAACTGAGACATCAGGCTATGTTTGTGTGTGACTGCAGTGTCCTGCTGAGCCTCCTCTCAATCCCAGCCCGCTTCCCCCCAGGCTCTTGTCACCCTGCTGAATTCTCTTGGATGGCTGCAGGGACATGGGGGCAGCTGGTTTTTCCCCCGTAACTCATCCCTATCCGTAGCTATTTTTGCATCCAGAAGTGCAAAGATTCACAGATTCACGGACCAGACAGAGTTGGAAGGGACCTCTAGAGATCATCTAGTCGAACTTCCCTGCTAAAGCAGGAACGCCCAGAGCACATCACTCGGGACTGCATCCAGGCAGGTCTTGAAGATCTCCAGAGAAGGGGATTCCATGACCTCCCTGGGCAGCCTCTTCCAGGGCTCTGTTACCCTCACCATAAAGAAATTTTTTCTCATATTTGAGTGGAACTTCCCATGTTCCAGCTTATGCCCGTTGCTCCTTGTCCTTTCTGTAAACCACTGAAAGGAGTTCAGCTCCATCCTCCTTCAACCCACTCTTTAGGAACTTATAAACACAGGTAAGGTCTCCCCTCAGTCTTCTTTTCTCCAGGCTAAAGAGCCTCAGCTCTTTGAGCCTTTCCTCATAAGGGAGGTGCTCCAATCCCTTAATCATCTTGGTTGCCCTATGCTGGAGGGGAGGAGCATCAGTATTACAGCAAAATTTCTACATGTTTTGGGGAAAAGTGGCGCTGCCTCTGCCAGAGAAGTGGGAGAGGGTCCAAGAGAGGAAGAGGATGGGCAAGGATGTCCATGCAAGAGAGATCCAGCTGTTCTACACCCCAAGAAATGCAGGGATTGAGTCACAAAGGAAAAAAACAAACTGCTCTAATAATTTCAAAGAAGCTCACCCACCACCTGTCCTGCAGCATGGTGGGTTTTCCTAGAAACCAGTTTCTCTTTGGCTCAAATTGGATGAGTGTTGTCCCAAGCAATGCCACTTTGGGTTTTGGGCCTGTCCCATGGAGAGGGCATGACTCAAGCAGTGCTGTCCCTACGCTGGAACATGGCCAATGTGAGTGTTACTAACCCCACCAAGTCCCACCAGCCTCCTGTGTCAAGATGCCACAGAATGATATGGGGTTAGAACAGACCCCTGGAGATCATCTAGTCCAACCTCCCTGCCAAAGCCTGTCCACCTAGAGCAGGTTGCAAAGGAATGTATGTGTCCAGGGAGGTTGTTTTCAGAGGCCTTACCTCTAGCATTTTATATCCCCTCCATAGGGAACATAGGGATATAATCCAAATCAGACGTGATATTTTTTGGATTTCCACCCTTGAGGAGCAGCCCCTGTGCCCTGCAAGTCCCCAGCTGACACCCGTGTCCTGCTCTTCTTGCCTTCCCCAGGTGAGCATCATCCTCACACTGATGGTGCCGTACGATGCCATCGACACTGAGTCCCCACTGATGGAAATGTTCGTGGTCCACGGCTTCTACACAGCCAAGTTCATCGTTGCCATCGGGTCCGTGGCCGGCCTGACTGTCAGCTTGCTGGGCTCCCTCTTCCCAATGCCAAGAGTCATCTATGCCATGGCTGGTGACGGACTGCTCTTCAGGTCAGTCATGCCCTTCATCGCATTTATTTTTGCACCCTTGGGACCCAGAGGGAAAGTGTGCTGGGAAGGGACAAGGTCTGTCCTGCACCCAGACAGCCTGGTGCCATCACCACAGGGAGCACAGGCTTGGTGCTTGCAGAAGAGGGCACACACCAAGGCAAAATCCTGAGGAAAAAAAAATCAGGAGGGATCTACACAAAAGATTCATTTAGTGCTGGTACCTGGGATACAGGTTACGGGACGATGAGCATTTAATTCAAGTATTACTTGCAAAGGAAAGCAGCTTAAATGCATAAAATTTTTGGCACTTATTTGCAAGCCCCATCCAGCCTAGCCTTGAGCCCCTCCAGGGATGGGGCAGCCAGAGCTTCTCTGGGCAACCTGTTCCAGTGTCTCACCAACCTCACAGTCAAGAATATCTTCCTGATATCTCATCTAAATCTCCCCTCTTCCAACTTAAAACCGTTGCTCTTCTCAGATTGCACGGAGCTGGTTAGACATAGGTCTAGCTCTAGACCCAGCCTCATCAGTATTTCCAGTCTCTGGATGTCTAGAATCTAAAGCCCAAAAAGCAGTGAGAGATGAAGAATTTGCAACTCCAGCTGGGTAAGGGTTATAGCAACAGGGAACCACTGCCTTCTGCAATTTTAACTTTTTGTCACTCTTTCACACTCCAGATTTTTGTCCCACATCAGCTCTTACACGGAAACTCCTGTAGTGGCTTGTATCGTCTCTGGATTCCTGGCAGCACTTCTCTCCTTGCTGGTCAGCCTGCGGGACCTGATAGAAATGATGTCCATCGGCACACTGCTCGCCTACACACTGGTCTCCGTCTGTGTCCTGCTCCTCCGGTACCAGCCCGAGAGTGACATTGATGGCTTCGTCAAATTCCTCTCTGAGGAGCACACCAAGAAGAAGGAGGGCATCCTGGCCGACTGTGAGAAGGAAGCTTGCTCCCCGGGCAGCGAAGGAGAAGAGTTTGCTGGCCCACCGACCAACACGTGCGGGGCAAAAAATCTACCATCACTGGGGGATAATGAGATGCTAATTGGGAAATCCGATAAATCCACCTACAATGTGAATCACCCCAATTATGGCACGGTTGACATGACCTCGGGGATAGAGGCGGATGAGTCTGAGAACATCTACCTCATCAAGCTGAAGAAGTTGATCGGCCCTCGCTACTACACGATGAGGATCCACCTCGGACTGCCAGGGAAAATGGACCGCCCCACGGCGGCCACCGGCCACACGGTCACCACCTGCGTCATCCTGCTTTTTGTCCTGATGTTCATCTTCTGCTCCTTCATCATTTTCGGGGCAGACTACATCTACGAGCAGAGCTGGTGGGCTGTCCTCCTCGTCGTGTTGATGATCCTGCTCATCGCCGTGCTGGTGTTTGTGATCTTGCAGCAGCCAGAAAACCCCAAGAAGCTGCCCTACATGGCACCTTGTCTGCCCTTCGTCCCTGCCTTTGCTATGCTGGTGAATATCTATCTCATGCTGAAGCTCTCCACAGTCACGTGGATCCGATTTGCCGTCTGGTGTTTTGTGGGTGAGTCCCAGATTCATTTATTTTGAATTTTTAACTGACACTCTTTTGAAAGGATGTTAATAATAACTTCCCTAATTAGAGTGCTTAGGCTGATGCTTCTTCAGCTGGGACATACCCAGCCTTTTGCATTTGCCCCTTGTCATCCTGAATTTCTTGGAAACCTCAGTTTCTAAGGTTTCCAGAAGCCCCCGAACCACAGCTAAATGGAAAATTACACCTCCAGAAGATGTCAGTTTGATGGAAGAAAACTGCTCCACGCAAAGGTGACTATTTTGATGAGTATTTTGATGGAAAGTAGGTGGGTTTTGGAAATTGCCTTGCAGGCAGGTTTCCTACAGAAATCTGCCTGCTTTCTTGCTATTTCACCCACTTGAGCTCTTCAGCAGCCCACGCTGAAATTTCAGTGCTGCGTTTCCAAAGCCCAGGGCTGCCCAAGCCCAGCAGCCCTGGGAGAGACAGGGCCAAGGGATCTGTGGACTGTATCTCCTTTTCTTGGTCCAAGTCCTTAACTTTGCGGCAGGGCAATCTCAGGCTCTGTTGTGGACTCTTTTTTGGCCAAATTTAGGCTTCCTGGCACGCAGACAAGAGCCTGGCACATCCATAGTTTCCTTTGTTTAAAATTGCAACCCAGTTACTGCTCAAACCCAGGAGAAAAAGAGCAGTTCTCATAGTTCCTCCTGAAGGCTACCAAGTCTGGAGTATAGAGAACTGAAGTGACAAGGCAGTATCGAAGCCAAGGACTCCTTAGAGAGAAATAATAACCCTATGGACAAATTTATATATTGCAGCAGCCTACAGGAGCCTCAGTTGCAGACAACAGACTCTGAGCATGGTGCTGGCACCCAAAAGGACCATCCCAGGCCAAGTATCCCACCAGCAGCCCCCTGCTTTGGGAACAGGGTTTAGAGTCCTGAGTCAAGAGGGAGAACATGGTGGGGAAAGAGAATGAGGACTGATGCAAAGGTCAGAATAATCAGAAGCCACCTCCCATAAAAGCAAGAGTCACCTCTCCTGGAGGAAGGGTAAACAGATATAGGCCACCACACCGGGCTCACAAGTCCATGCTTTTCTCAGGTACCTCCTGATGTTTAACTTCAGCTGGCAGAGCAGGAGATGACATGAACAGACTACAGATCTCCCTTTGGCATCTCAGGTTGTTTAGAGTAGTCTCACAGATTCCATCCTTCAGGAGGAAGTTGCTAGTACCTTTTTTTCCTCCATTTTACCATTCCTACTTTTGCTTCACAGTGAGGACATCAGCTATCCTGACTCAGTCCTGCAAGACTGAGGTCCCATAGCAAAGCTCTGCCTCTGAGAGTCCCCAAAGCCCAAGCCAAGCTGTTGAGCAGTAGCTACCACATGCACCCTTTTGGCTGGAAAGGGCACAGTCAGTGGCTTTTTGGCCCTGAAAGGCAATAGGTGAAGCTGTAGACCCAGGGAAAACCCTTCTACCTAGAAGCAAAGTGGCTCCAAAGCACCAGTTTAATCCACTGTGATTAAACACTTTCCCCTGTGGTTACATCTGATACCTCTTCAGCTGCTAGCAATGGCAATGAGTCAATTAAGCCACTGGTTTGATGGACTCCACCAGCCCCACCCAGGGCTGCTCGCCAGCTGGGGGAGGAACATCCAATTTGTTTTCCTGGCAGAGATGTGCTGTTCTGACACACAAACTCCGGATTTAACCTCACAAGAAGCAGTCCCTCATGGCCAGTCCACGGCATGTGGACAAGTCTGGGTTTCTCTATGCATCTGGGGTAGGTTAATCCCAAGTTCCACTGGAAATTAGATCTTCTCATACATTTGCTTCCGGGAAAAGCATTGGTGCAGGAAGGTGAGATCAGGTAGGGCTAGAAGAAGAAGATTAATTTAAACTCCTGAAGGGAGGAAGACAGGTTTTCAGAGCTGTTTGGATACCGAATATATTCATCCCGACAACCCTGAGGCACGCCTGGCTGCAAGCACCAGCAGGAGACAGACTGAGTGCATAACAAAACTCCAGAGAGAAAAAGATACCTGGGAGGGGAGATGCGGGTTTTTGGCACTCAAGAGACTCCACACGTCTTCTGGGGGCTGCTGTCCCACCAAAGCTGCAGATGGCAGAATCACGTGGCCAACAGTGATCCCAGCTGATGTTTAAAACATACAGACCTCAGAGTCGCAGCTGGCAGCCTGAAAACACGAACTCAACAGATTTGAAGAGCAGACATCAACTATAAAACGCACTGGCTTAAAAAATATAGGTGTGTTTAGGTACACTTAACCCTCACCAGCTGCCGCCAGCCCAGTGCTGGGTGGGAAGATGCTGGTGGTGAACCGGGATGGATCCCCCACCCACTCCTGCTATGGGTTTTGAGGGGCAGGTGCTAGTTTTGGGGCATGGCCAAACATAATTTAATCTTGGGGTTTGGGGCCAGTATGGGCAGCCAAGGTCCAATCCTCTCCCTCTCGCCCACCGCAGGTCTGCTCATCTACTTTGGCTACGGGATGTGGAACAGCACGCTGGAGATCAGCGCCCGGGAGGAAGCCCTCCACCAGAGCACCTACCAGCGCTACGATGTGGATGTCGACCCCTTCTCCGTGGATGATGGCTTCTCCTGCGCCACTGAGGGTGAGGGCTTCCCAGGCTGGGGTCCCTCCGAGGACAAGAGCTTCTCGTACCAGCAAATGGCGGGAGCAAAGGAAAGCCATCGGACAAGTGGCAGGTCGAAAAGCAAAGGCAGGCACAAACCGCCATCGGAGGCTCTCATCGCCAACGATGAGTTGGACTACTCGCCTGAGTAGTGGGGTGGGCAATGGGGCATCGCGCCACCCAGCCCATGAGGAAGCGTGCCCACGGTTCCCCTGTCCTGCCCCATCCTCCCCGGGTCCTCCACCACCACCCCGTTCAACCTCTGGTCCTTGGGACACGCTCTGCGATTGACGTTGACCACGAACCAAACACACCCGTGGGCCCATTTTGGCTCCCCCAGTCAGGTTCCACTCTGGTGAATGCTGGCTGATCCCTCAGCACTGGTTGACCTCCCAGCACTGGCCTCACCAGCGGAGGTGGTGGAGTGGGAGATGTGCCAAACTGGGAGGGCGTTGAGAGGTGGAAGGAGCCCCATGAGGGGATGAGATGAGTAGTCCCCAGGGAATGTCCACCTGATGGCTGCAGCAGTGGGATGCCACTCTTACATTTTTGGCACTTTCTCAGCACATGTGTTTTCTTCTTTGAAACACCTGGAAGTAATAGCTGAGCCAGAGGGACAGACAGACAGGTAGGTATGAAATGGAGATGGACAAACCCTTTTCAATGGAGTAGCTCAGAGGTGGATCCAGGGATGTTGTTCCCATCACACAGCATTTACATGGCCTGTTCTGGTGCAAAGGGACCCAGTGCACACAGCAGTGTGACCCTCATGTCCATCCCCACACCCCAAATCCAAGCATCCCAAATACTGAGATTCAAAATCAGTCCACATCTCAATCAAATCTTGAAATCCCAGCATGGCCAAACATCCCAGATCTGTGGTTGGGAGCCTGATCCCAGATCTGTGGTTGGGAGCCTGATCCCATTTCTGGTCACAGTGAGGGCTGTGACTTCTTGCTCAACCCACCTTGTGCGAATGGTCAACGTGGACCACACGCTGTTTCTCTGAGCATGACTCGTCTGAGACTGGGTGCTGTTTCCACCACGTTGTGTCTTCTACAAAAATGACTATGTTGTAATTCCCTCACTGTGGTGGGCACATTTCAGCGCTCGCTCTGGCCTCAGTGCTTCAGGGATGTGTCCATGCCCCTGCAAAACCACATCATCTGTGAGTCAGACATATTTTGGCAGAGCTGGGCCACACATGGTGAGCGGAGAGAACTCAGCTGCTGAAATCTTCCTCCCTGCTGACATCTCCACCTCGTACCATTTTCTCTGTTTCTGACCCTGGCTTGGAGGATGCTGTGTGACAAAACACTGAAATGTTGCTCATTCTGTAAGTGTCCATGTTTCAACCCGAAACCAAACAGAGCTGGTGGCTCGCAGGGCAGAGGCGGTCAGCAGGTGGGCTTTTCTGAGGGTTAAACCCTCTGGGACAGCTCAAGTTGTCCCAGCATGTCCCAGCCAATGACCCCCAGCAGTGCCATTGGGTTCCCTGCCACCAGTGTCCCCACAGCACCATTGGTGGTGACAGGGTTTGGTCACAGCCACCACCTCCCCCAGCACGGACAGAAGTTGTGCTGCTGAGTCAGTTATCTGGAGTTATCTCCAGTTATCTGAAGACCATCACCAACATGCTGGGTTTAAAACACTGCGATGGAGGAACATCTCTTTGAACAAATAGCAATGAAGAAAACACCCCCTTGGACAGCAACACCCATCCTCCTCCTGACTGCTGAACACTTTGGATGGATCCATCTCCAGGGCTCCCCCAGAGCAGCCCAGACCAAACCCCAGGACCAGGGGCTGTTGCTGATATCCCAGGGGACAATTTAACATCGATGGGGGCATGAGGCAGAATGTCCAATGTGCGATCCTGAGAACCATTAACACTTTGGTTCGCTGGATGAGGTTTAGCCCCCAAAAACACAGCGCAGAGCTGGCCTGGCACCTTTTGAGGGCAAGCGGGCTGCTGGGTGCAGAGGGTCCCTGGACCCACACCTGTCTTCATCTCTCCCGGGGTTCAAGGGCTTGAGGGAGAGGCTGCCCATGGCTGCAAAAAGTTTCCCACCTGCAGTTCCTCTCCCAAATGGTCACGAACTACAGCCCTTTCCCCAGTGGAGAAGAGCATCTGATGCTGCAGGTCATAACCCAGAGCGCCCGGGGCAAGCCAAGGGAAGTTTGACCTCCACGAGGGCTTCAGGATGGGAGCGAGGATTTGGCAAAAGGACCCGTAAGCTTCGCTCTGGCATCCCCCTCCTGCTGCCCACCCCCACCACGCTTCTGCAAGCAGAAATCCTGAGTGTGTCCCATCGAAAAGCTGTTTGCAGTGTGTGCACTGCTCATGGGCCAGCTGTGGAAACCTTCCCGGGCAGTGCTGAGCACTTCTCGCCAAGGTCACCTCTCACTCGCGCCTGGCTGCTCTCCTCCTCGATGCCTTAGAAGTACTCAAGAGAGATGGCACCTCGCAGGTCTGGCTTTACATTTTCAGGGAGAAAGATTGATGCTATTTTCCTATCAGCTCTTGTACTATACCATATCCGGGGTAGTCGTCTTCGTCCTGCTTCCGCACGGTATTTAGGCATCGGCCGGACCATAAACTGATGCCCAAATACCCTGTAAAATCGAAGCCTGTTATTCCTTTTGCAGCCTTAATCTCTTGCTACAGAGCAGTTACCAGTACCAATGTCTGTCGTCATTGTCGTCCGCTCTAGTTACGCCATATAATTTGACAAGGGCTTGATCCCTTGCTCTTTGGCATCTGTAGGAACCTCTCCGTTGGATCCATGCATCAAGTGAAGCCCTTTGGCTGCTCTTGTTCCCATTCACCCATCCTCCTTCCCCTTCCCAGGGAGCACCGGGGCAGGATGGCTGCACCGTGTCCCCAGGACCACTGGGAAACAGCATTTGATGCCATTGTCCAGTACGGACAGGCTGCCACCAGTCCTTGCCGTGGTGGTGGGTGGGAGTCATACCCTTCTCCCAAGCCCACCACATCTCACCTAAGGTTGGAATGTAAGGAGAAGGCAGCCAAGCCACAGGCTGGGTCTTGCCTAGTTCCCCCCACCCTGCTCTGAGCAGCAGTGCCTGGGGGACACGTGGGTCCCATCTCCATTTGGGAATTTGGGTGCTTTCCCTTGTTGAGGTCTTCAATGGACACAAGCAAAAGCTGCAAAGGCCAAAACATTCAGGCATGACCATCACCTCTGGCTGCTGCTGGTGTCAGAGGGTGGTTTTGGATGCTGGGAGGAGGTGCAAATGCTTGTTTTGCTGTAACCCCAAATCTAGCCTTTCCCCCTGGGTGCCCTCAGGGAGGGTCACACACCCCTGACCCATCAGGAGGACTCAGGCAGAGATGTCCCACCACTGGTGAGAGGCACCCAGCCCCACCACGCCTGATCGCCCTCCACGGGGCATGAGCCCAGGGGGCCCAATGCATGATACGGATGGACCATAGATACCTCAAACCTTCCAGACCAACTCTGCAAGATCTCAGTCCCTTCACAAATCCACTCCACACGGTTACGACCACTCGATACCACACCGGCATCCTCCACGTGGCAGAAAAATCACGCCCCAAACGACATCAGATGTTGTAAATCCAGCTTGTAAATGATCTTCACTTTGTTTTGTTCGGTCTTTCTGATGTATATCTTGCTTTTTTTTTTTTTTTTTTGCAGATGGTACTTTCTGGTGTAACAATTCTCTGCAGTTCTGGTATGAAATTGGTGTATTTGTTTAAAAAAAGTTTGTTCTTTTTTATTTTTTGTTGTGGTTTTCAAAAGCCCATTGGTGCATTGTACAATGGGATCTTGTAGTGTGTCGTGAGAAAGAAAAAAAAATATGCAGATATGTTATGGAGTGATTTTTATTTTTAAATGATTGTGTTGTTGACAACTATACACATAATATATATATATTATCAAGAAACTAAGAAAAAAAATCTAAATTTACCAAAATCTGTATATTTTAATAAATGCATAAAGCTTTATTGTGTGCCTTTACATTTAAAAATCAAACAGGAACTAATGGATTTTTAAAGAAAGACAGAGACAAATGTGTCTTGGTATCAGTTTCCATAGCAATGTAAATCTTTTAAATGAAAGACTAAACCAAAAAAAGAAAATAAAAATAAAAATATTTCCCTTATAAATTCTGTTAAGCCAATCAGGAGCTGAAGGTCTGCTACTTTTTCAATGCTTAATTGAAGCTAGAGGTGAACAAACCTTGCCTTAAGTGCTTTGAAATTTCCTTTGTGGAAGATCCGTTACAGTGGGCTGACTTTGGTATTTACTTGCACTGTTGTGGAAAAAAAAAGTTATCAGTTTACACAATAAAAAAAGAAATAGAAAAAAACCTAATGCCAGTGATCACAGGTTGACTATTGCAGTGCGAAGCCCTGGGGAACACCAACACCTTCCAATCTTCTCGTGGTGCTGCCAGCACCCCCCTTTCCCTGGGGTAACTGGGGTGCCACGACTTCTTCTCCCCTTTGAGGTGCTCAAGGTCACCGGTGTCCCCTCCCTCCTGTTATTGCTATTATTTGGGGAATGGGGAGGCTGCCAGGCATGTTCCTCATGATGGGGAGCTATATCTGGTCCTGGTGGGGCCAGTGAGGGCTCCTCTGGGTCACCATGACCACCACCTCCATGCTGGGTGACCACCACAGCTCACTCGCACTGCTCCACAGCTGATATTAGGCATGGTGTGGAGATGTTTTTCTTTTAAGGAGAATTTTGAGGCTCTATTTTGACTCTATTTTGAGGCTTTGGGTCAGCAAATGAGCACCAAAAGCCTTCAAGAGCTGACAGTGCCGTGGCCAACCCATCCCTGGAGAACACAGCAGGGCAGCAGGGCATTTTGGGGCAGCGCAAAGCAGGTATTTCAGCTTTGATCCTTTAAAAACTCAAAAAGTTTAATGTTCTTTGTGCTTCCTCCAAACACAAAGATGTCAAGGTGCAGCCCCAAGGGTGTGGGCAGCAAAAAAACACATAAGCCCTGTCTGGCAGTCTCATTCCTCGCTGGATCATGCACCACTACTCGAGCCCCTCCAGCAGCACCAACACCTTGCCAAAAACCGTCCTCAAGCATCCCGTGCACCCCTGCAGCCTTCCAGTACCTAAAGGGGGATTAGAGGAGAGATGCGGAGGGACTCTATCAGGGAGTGTGGTGATAGGATGAAGGGTAACAGTTTTAAACTGAAAGAGGGGAGATTTAGATTAGATATTAGGAAGAAATTCTTCACTGTGAGGGTGGTGAGACACTGGAACAGGTTGCCCAGAGAAGTTGTGACTGCCCCACACCTGGAGGGGTTCAAGGCCAGGCTGGATGGGGCTTGGAGCAACCTGCTCTGGTGGTTGGTGTTCCTGCCCAGGGCAGGGGGGTGGAACTGGATGATCTTTAAAGTCCCTTCCAACTCGAACCATTCTACGATTCCATGATCTCGGACAGGTTTTCCTGTGATTTTCCCTCCCACTTTGCCCCAGGACAGCGTCCCAGCAGCTTTCTGCTCTGAGGTCTCCCACGCCGCCGTCGGCCCCAGGGTTAAGGGGCAGAACCACCGCTGGGCTGAAGCCACGGGCAGCGGGGCACAATCCACAATCCCCGGGGCAGCCTGCACAAGCACAAGCTGGCACGTCTCTGCGCCGCCCCCGCACATCAATGGCAGTGCTTGTAGCATCTCCCCGGGGCGTACAAGAACTGCCTGTGCCCTGCCCGTGATGTCATGGGCCCTGCACCCCTGCCCACCCTGGGGACATTGTATGGGACAGCAGCGATGAGCAGCCTGCACAACAGAGATGCCTTCACCACGGCTGGGTCTTAAAGGCAGACGCTGAGGTTGTGTGTCGGAGCTGGAGGGGGATGCACAACCAGCCCTGGACATGACCAGCCCCTCCTGGAGCCTCCTTATTGACTCCTCTTAAATGTTCCCACCGTGGCAAAGCCTGGGAGCTGCAGCATCCTGGCACCTATGTTTGCGTCACCCACATTGGAATCCCCAACTGAAGTGGACCAAGATGAAAGGGCAGTCCCTAAGCCACCTCCAAGGCTTGACTAGCAGCCTTGCTTTCAAATTCTTCTCCATCACCCCAAATAATTTGTTTGGTCTTCTCCTCTGCCAGCTCAATCCCCTTTTCCTCCTTCCACAGCGGCTCTTCCCCTTTTCCTGCTCCTAAAGCCTGACTTACACAAATTATTTGAACTGACATCTCCGGGAACAGATGGGATTTTGTATCAACGTAATTAAATTGCTACAGCCCCTGGTAAGGGCCGAGTTAGATCTTGATCTTACACGGTTTTAATCAAAGAGAGCGATGACCCCAGCTCAGACTCTTATTTTAGTTGAAAGCAGCTCCAGCGACACGACTTCTCAACTTCAGCACTCCCAAGCTGTGCTGGGGGTGTACCTCCACCACCTCAGTGGGCTTCTAAATCTCCCCGATGCAAAGAGTACCACGAGCCAGTGGTACCACTGGTGCAAGCTGCTACTGGGAACATGGAAAGAGCCATTGGATAAGACAGAGGTCAGTATCATGCAGGAAGATTACTCATATTTTAAATATTAAAAAAAAAAAAAAGAAAAAAACCAACCAAAAGACTCGCTTAATTCCACAGCAGAACAGAATCTCTCATCCTGAACTGCTATTCAAAAAAAAAACAAAACACAACAACAAAAAAAAAACCTTAAAAATCATTGTGAAATCCCCACCATGGAAAAACTAGCCATGGTAACACACAGGAAGGAAGGAAGGAAAAAAAGAAGCGGGTGGTTGCAGGTACTCTGTTATTTATTGTACAGTATTTCACTGAAAGTACAAAGGCATCATCAGTATTCACCAGAATTGTATTGTAACAGGGACATTATACCACGTGTTAAAATATGCTGCTTTAATGATGCAAGAGAGAACACAAATTTAGGAGGAAGAAAGCAAGGAGTTTAAAAAAATGTAAAAATACATTTTTAGTAACTGGTCTGTACAAAGGAAAAAAAAAAGAAACCAAACAAGAGTGCGGGGATTAGAGCCCCCAAAGTCATTTAAAACTATGTAAAAAGGCACCGTTATCCACCATTTAATTAGGACCTTTGGGTTCCGTTTCCTTCATACTGATGACTGTGGGGGGTGGGGGAAATACTGTTACTGAAATGATCAGACTCGTACAAAAGTATTTACAGAGAAAGGCAGAAAAAAAATCCCCTACTCTTGTTCCAAAAGAGAAACATTATGCCCGGCTGGAGAGTACAGCCTTCCTCCCTACCCCCTCGCCCACACCGTGCCCAAGCTGTGACCTTGAACAGGAGAAAGCAAATAGTGAAGTGGTGGGAGAAGCTGCCAGAGTCCTTCTAACAACGGGGAAGTGTCTCTCTTACTTCTCTTTTATTGCTTTAAACTCTCCTATAAGCAGGGGAGCTAGAAAATAAAATAAAATAAAAAAAAAACAAAAACCAACACAAACAACCCTAAAACCCACATGACAACCCCAAACCATCTGAGTCATCCTGGCTGCAAGAAGATGGGGCAAGTGGTCGGGACAAACTGGGGAGGACCAAGAGGTAGGGCTTCTAGAAAAGGGGTGGGGAAGGGAAGAGATGGGGAGAATAACGCTTCAATCTACCAGAACATTTGTGCTGCTTTTCTAAATCTTCCCCTGGGAGCCTGACAGCGGCGTGTGTCAGTAGAAGCAAACCCAGGGCACACAAACCCACCAGGCAAAGCATCTGACGGCAGCCGTGGGGCGTCCCCGGGACGCTCACACGTGAGCGCTCTTCGCGTGGGTAGGGGAGCTGGAGCCCGAGGCGTAGTAGAAACGGTTTTCACCAAACGTCTGGGCATCTCCCGAGCAGCAGACGATGACACAGCCCCCGAAGAGGCAGAGGGCAGAGCCGATCCAGCCCGTGTACAGGGAGTAGCCGAAGCTCATGATGGTGGTCTCGCGGTGGGCGCACACGGGGAACCAGATGGTGGCAACCACGCCGCACATGGCTGGGGAGAGACGGAAAGGAAAGGTAACTCCAGCACAGAACCCCCACCACGGAGACACGGAGCTCGCCAAAGGGGAGGGAAGGCTCTGCAGGACAGGGGACAGAGAGGAAACCCATCCCTCCTCCCTTGAGGTCCCCCCGGGGGCGACCCAGGAGCATCAGCATCAGGGCTTGGTCGGAGAGACCTGCGAGCAGGAGGCAGCGTGGGAACCTTGTGGGAAGGGAGACCACGAGAGAAAACCATCTCTGTCAGGCACCAACAAACAAAAAGGAAAAACAACTGCTGCTTGACACAACCTGATATATTTATTCCAAGGGGAAGAGATTTGTTCCCTAGAAAGATCCTTAAGGGGAAAGAATGAAAGTCATCCCTGAAAGTGATGCTCTGGAGAGCTGCAGAACTAGGAATAAACACAAAGCAAGACCACAAAAGCCATATGCATTGGTGAGATGGTGAAATCGGTGGCCTGAAGTCAACTGGTTCAAATCACTGTTTCTGCAGGAGCTCAGCATCACTGAATGGTCACATGAACATTAACAAAATATCCCGGCGCTCAGCAAGTCAGAGCAGGGTTTATGAAACACAAGCAGAAAATGGGCAGGGACAAAATAAGCAGCAGTAGAGCGTTGTTGGGGTGTTTTCATGAACAAGAAAGTGTCTCACAACTCTGGAAAACAGATTCCACTTCCCTGTGGAAAATTTTCTCTACATCAGGTGATGGAGACAAACCCAGCAAGGTTCCCCAGAAACCTACTGAATTGAATAGAAGGGGAAAAAGGTATTTTAAGCAGAGTATACAATGGGTCAAAAAATTATATGTTCTCTACAACTGCCTGAAAGGAAGGTGTACTGAGGTGGGGTTCGGTCTCTTCTCCCAACTAACAAGCAATATGACCAGAGTAAATGGCCTCAAGTTGCACCAAGGGAGGTTTGGGATGGATATTAGAAAAAATTTCTTCACTGTTAGGGTTATCAAGCATTGGAACAGGTTGTGGTGGAATTACCATCCCTAGAGGATTTAAAAGATAGATAGACGTGGTGCTGAGGGACATGGTTTAGTGGTGGACTTGTCAGTGTTAGGTTGATGGTTGGACTCAATGATCTTAAGGGTCCCTTCCAATCTAGATGATTCTATGACTGAGGGCTTCAAATTTTGCTTGAAATTCCATAGGTTTTTTTTCAACAGAAAGCAGGAAGGCTGCCATGGCAGTGCCGAGGGGACCGCTAGGTGGGTGACATGGGAAGTAGACACCCTCAAGACAGTAAAACGGGTTCAAACGTGGCAGCCAAGCTAGAGATCACAATCCTATCAGCGTGTAGCACACAGGCATGGTTTGCTCCAACAGGGAGAAAACAGATGCCCTGCATTCTCCTTGTTCTACACAAGGTCACGCTCCCCACCCTCACCAAAGGTCCTGCCTCCATCCTGCAAAGTCCCCACATGCACCAAGAGCAACAGGAGTTGATGGTGTTAATCACCTCACAGGAGCGGGTCCTAAAACAATACTCCTTTATGGCCCGTACATCTGAGAAGAATTAATCTGTCAATATTTACTTGCCTCTGGGACAAGCTGTGCAGGAGTCCATCCTTGTGGCTATCAGAGAATCAGAACAAAACAATAACAGGGCCGTGGCAGCGTTACAGATCTCCACCGACCGCGTTAAAAGGTATCTGGAGGCAGTGTCAAAAAGTTAAGGTTGCAGGAGGGGAAATAAAAAAAAAAAAAAAAAAGAAAGAAGAAAAAAGGGGGTAGAGATTAAAAATAAAATTGTTTAGTTAAAGAAGAGAACAAACCATAGCTCCTGGCCGGACAGCAGAAAACCCATCCCCAATAGCTGCAGTTATTGTGAAAGAAAATATTTTCTTATGGAAAAGAGAAGAACGTTTGAAGGATGCTAATAAAGCCAGTAATAATTTTGGGCCTCCTCAAAGCAAGGGCCCCGTGGCTTTGGGGGAAATTTTTGGAGAAGGCAGGGAGTGGAGAACAGCATTTCTCCCGCGTGGGGATGAGTCCTGCAAACAGCTCGTGAGCTTTAAAGCACAAATGTATCAGTTGGGAATACGCAAAGCATTCTAATGGGCTGGGGCAGGGGGAGTGAAAAAAAAAAGCCTCTTTGTTGTCCGAAAAGACACAATCATCTTTTCTTCTTCTGTCAGCAGTAAATATCTATATATATTTATGTCCATAGACTATAAGAGCGTTATCTACCCGGACCCTCCCCCCCAACACAAGGCAGAAGAAAACACTTGCGCTGGGGTGAGAGGAGCTCTCAGGGCCACCAACACAATAGCACCCCTTGT
Source organism: Scolopax mira (assembly GCA_004320125.1). Lineage (NCBI taxonomy): Eukaryota > Metazoa > Chordata > Aves > Charadriiformes > Scolopacidae > Scolopax > Scolopax mira. The sequence goes on from BJBW01009001.1 coordinate 29,654, forward strand.
GCATGTGGCCGAACGACATGTAAAACCACCTTATTTTAATGCTGACAATACTAGAAAGCTGTGAAACACAAGCCAAGGACTCTGCATGGGTTAGTTTGACCTCTCTGTCCTCGGAGGCTACCAGCTGCCGTCAGTCACCAGCCACCCCGTTGCTCAGCAAGAGGAACACCCTGGAACAGGGCTGGATTTCATCGCTCTGCATAGATTAGAGGGGGCTGTAAACCCTCTGAGAAGGGGACAAAAGGGCGGTCGGCAATGGCAGTGCTTCTCAGTGAACCCAACTTTTGGTCCCGCTGCATCCCAGAGAAAGGCTGAAGAAAAGCTGATTTGCCAAGAAACCCAAAGGGATTGGAAAAAGGCAGTTTAGGGCAAGTTTCAAGAACTGGAATAGCTGCCTACAACGACAAACTCTTCGAATAGAAATTATTACTCCCTTTTCTTTTGTGCTGATGCCGAGAGATTCTTTGCCTCTCCCTAAATATGAATGTCCTCAGACAGTAGAGCTGCTGTAGTCAATATGGTCTGGCAGGAAAATGAAAGAAATTCTGCAAACAGAAGGAATATTTTCTATGTTATCTGGAAAAACAGTCGTGTTTTGGGGCACACACATCCTGGAAAGCTTGCCTGCTTTTTGGAACAAAAGTAGAGTAGTTCTGTAAAAGTAGTTCTGCAAAATTCATCTCAGTATTAGAGGGTGAGGTTGTCCTTGCTCCATCAGATCGCTGCGAATGCACAGGGACACATCCCAGGCTCACAGCATTTCTGAGCATTTCTTTTTGACTACGGACTTGCAGTGGCTCAATCCGTTGAGCTGAAACTCTTAATATTCCACATTACAAGCATATTTTAATCAGATGGAAGCAGACAGAGGCAAGGAGCACAGAAGGTGCTCGGGGAGGTGGAGGGGACAGAGCAGGATTACTCTAACTCAAGGGACAGCGAGTCCCTGCCAAATTCCTTAACAGTAACTTAAAGGCTTTCTGCAGAAGAAAGAATATTTCTCTTTCGCAGCTAAATTTAATCATTCTGAGTTGCTGACTCAAAGTCACGCAGATTTCTCTTTCAAAGCATTTGGTTGAAATAATAGATATCCATTATTCTTTTTTTTTTCCCTGCGTTCAAGGCAGTCTTTTGATCTTGATATCTACGGTTTTCCAAGTAAATCTCATGGAGTGTCCAGAAAAAGAAAGAAATTCATATCTTGTATTTAGTATACAATAGCTAATATGGTCATTTTGCAGTAAAAATTGCCAAAAAGTAATGTGTTTTTCATCTGTATTTTCCAGTGTCTCGAGTCCCTCACCTCCGTTAGGAAAATGCCCGCTCGGTGACCAGCACAGGGTCTCCTGAATTAGTATCAACAAAACACAGGATGGTTTTTCCAGGGTTTTTCCATCAACAGGAGCACATGAAATGTTTTCCTACCGGCTGGGAGCAAACCTCTGCTGAGGGTTGTTTTCGGCAATAAATCAATTCCCTGGGACAGATAGGATCGAGCAGAGACATAAACACACCAGCGGGCAGGGCAGGAAGGTGCGCACACAGGTTGCTCTCTGATATCATCAGTGGACAGAAAAATCAATGGAATATCTGAGCCCATCATTTTCCTGGCAAGATTTCAACTTGGGGTTTTTTTCTGTTTAGGGTTTGTTTGTGTTTTGTGGGTTTTTTTGGTTTTTTTTTTTTCTCCGCACTCTTTCGACCCGTTTTTAATAAATCTCGGTGACAAACTGCCCATCCTTTCCCCGAGCAACAAGTTTGCCACGGGGCTGGCTCCCCCGATCACATCTCAACTATTTTTGCTACGTTAGGGAGGGTTTGGGGGTTTGTTTTCTTTTATCCAGAGCTCTGGATAGAAAAAAAATCAATAAGAAGTCCAAATCCCACCCAAAAAGCATTTGGTGCCCACTTAGAGAAAAAGGCAGTTGGGGAAAACCACGAAGGAGAGAGTTTAGCGGCCAGAGGGTAAAAAGAACAGTCCAGGACATATTACTTCTAGAATATAATTAATTTTACATTAGTATTATGATTTTTGAGGCCTGATTCCTGCTGATTAAATGCTCTGGAATGGTAACACCTCATTTTGCAAATAACAGATCATTAATCAGCTTAAATAATGTCAGTCCCAAGCTCTGTACATTATTCTTCTTCCACAGGGACTGTCTTGCTGAGCAGCCCGGAAAAAAATGGGGGTTGTAAAAATAACTATGGGTTGGTTTGTTGTTTAAGAGCAAACTTAAGAGCAAAATGAGCTTATTTATTCCTCGTTTGTGATCTGACAAAAAGAGTATTGTTGTAATTGTGACTAAAACATTGTGACTGGGCCGCCGTTCCCAGCCCAGATCATTCAGGACATCAGTGACATGAACAAACTGCTTCACCTGCAGATGCTCCAGAGCTCACAGAGGTAAAAAAAAATAAAATAAAAAAATCAATAAGTCCAAATCCCACCCAAAGAGCATTTGGCTGCCAGTGCCTGTGTAAAAACACATTTTTTTTGCTCACAGGATCTACTTAGTGGGAAACCCACGTTCTGAGGCAGAGAGGAGCCTGGCTTATGGAGCACCACAACCCCTCTCCTCTGTCCTCTGACATCTATTCTCCTTCCTGGTGTCACAACAGCAAGACCAGGACAGGACAGTGGAACACTAGACTCCACACCCCTGGTACGACACTATAAGATATGGGATTTCACTTATTTTAATGCAGAGTTACCCAATACTGCCACTGAGTGTTCTGGTCCCATAAACCTGTCATACTTTGTCAAAGCAGATTTAAGGAGAATACTCTCGCCTCCAGGTCTGCAGCCACGCAAACAGGGCACATCTACAGCACGTTCTCCTTCACCAGAACCCAAGGTTCATGTTTGTTGGTGACAAAATGCAGCTTTACTGGACTTCCCCCATCCCAGGCATGGGAAATCCGATGGAGAAGATTCCTCCAGCACCAAAATTTCATTCACAGGCAGAAAAAAAAACCCCTTCCACTTTTTCTTTCACTTGGCCAAACCCAAATATGTGACTTAAGGTTTTGGGACAGGAATGAAGGCCACATTCCAACAGCTCTCTAACATGGCTGTTCATGACCAGGATGTCCTAATCAGGCCCTATAAAGCTCATGTTAGGATTTCCAGCTGCGGCAACGTGCCCTTAAACCCCACAGTCATTGAAAGGGCCCTTTGGTCTCAGTCCCTTGGGTTTGGGATGTCCTGATTTGTATTATCTGCTTCTTACCAAGGCACCAGAGGAGGGACTGCTTGCAAGGAAGGAGCATCCAGAGGACAGCCCCCCCGAGCGTGCAGCTATCTATCTCCAGTGCCCACTTGAAAAAAAAATAAGGAGGAGAAGAAGAAGAAGAAAGAAGACGGGCATGATGTCAGCGCGGGCTGCCAGCGACCAGCAGAGCCACACAAAGAGGGCCCTTTCCCTCAGCCCTCCTCCTCTGCCACACAGACGGGTAAAAACAAGGCACCGCCGCCTGTTGCTGAGATGACGAGGCCTCAAGAACATGCAGGTGTTGCCTTGGGGACAATGAGCTCCACAGTCCACGCTGCTCAAAACAATCTCCTCCACAGGCATGGAGGATGGGAAGAAATTCCCAAGGGAACTTGGAGGCCCAAGGGCAAGGCTGGGCAGAGGGGGCTCCCAACCCCCCTTCCCAGGTCTGTGCCACCTCCTGCTCCCTCCTCTACTGTACCACCAGCTCCCCCTCCACCTTACCCAGGAGGATGATGAGGATTCCTCCCAGCTGGGACCGCCGGTACTTGGCAGCTCCGGGCTCATGGCCCATCCGGATGCAGGGCAAGACCGTTATCAACAAGAAGATAGCAGGAAGACCCAGGACAGAGGCAGCGATCATCAGTGCTCGACATGCTTGGACATACCCTGTTGGCAAGGCAAGGAAAGATGATTTTGATTATTTGGCACGAGAGAATCATAGAAGGTTTGGGTTGGAAAGGACCTTAAGATCATCGAGTTCCAACCCCCCTGCCATGGGCACAGACACCTCCCACCAGACCAGGTTGCTCAAAGCCCCATCCAGCCTGGCCTTGAACACCTCCAATCTGTGCTCATGTCTCACCACCCTCATAGTAAAAAATTTCTTCCTGATATCTAATCTAAATCTCTCTTCTTCCAGTTTGAAGACATTACCCCTCATCCTATCGCTATGTGTCCTTGTAAAAAGTCCCTTTCCAGCTTTCTTCTAGGCCCCTTTCAGATACTAGAAGGTCTCTATAAGGTGTCACGGAGCCTTCTCTTCTCCAGGCTGAACAACCCCAGCTCTCTCAGCCTCTCCTCATACAAGAGGTACTCTAGCCCTCTGATCATCTTTATGGCCTCCTCTGGAAATGCTCCAGCAGGTTCATGTCCTTCATGTGCTTTTTGAGAATCTTTGGACAAAGGCTTCTTTTTGATTAGTTCCCTACGCTTGCATGGAGTATGGGAGAGAGGTTCAATCATTTGTGTAAACAATTAAGACAGGGAGACTGCAGTACCGTGGTTAGTGCATAAGCATGGGGTGGGCATACACAGAATTTTCCAATGAACAAGCAGGACTGCCTGGAAAACACAAGCTATTCCCAGCAAGACACTGAGAAATCACAGAGCTGGGAAATACGGGAAGAAAAAGTAGGAGAAACAGCCCAGAAGGGGTTTTCCTTTATCTTTTCATAGAGAGACTTGTGATTAAATAACAAGGACTTAAAGTCTTAAAGGCTGCTGTGGGCAGAGGAGGTCCACAATCATCCAGAGGAGGGCTGAATAATTGAAGATCCATTACTGAAACACGCAAGTCCATGAGATATGACCACCAGCTGCCCTAATGAGCTGAGGACTGTTGACTTGGGAGAGGAATGGATGATCACCAACCACAGCCACATCCTGAGGCTGCACCTCAGGAGTCCAGCCTGGTAGTGGACGTTTCAGAGATGATCCGTGGCTCAAGGTGACCACTGGCACAGCTCTTCCTTAGGGAGAAGAAACAACCACACCTTGGAGAGCTGTCTGAATTGCCACAACCAAGGCTAACGTTGTTCCTCTGGGTCCCTACAGACATCATGGGATTCCCTGGCGTTGCATCAGTTACCACCCCTCTCCTGCCTGCCCTCATGCAGCACCAGCACCAACACAAGGCAGCGAGGAACAACCGGGGATGGGGACTGTGGGTGTGCTGGGCAGGGACGTGGCATTTCTACCACTCTGTGAGGGTCTGTGTATAATAATGTCTCCAAAATTAAATTTTTTACTATATTATGTATATATAATTTAATTTTTATATATTTTATAGATAACTTAGATAGATTATATAAAATTTATACATCAATAAAAAATCCCAAGTCACTACTGGCATGCAAAAGAAAAAAAAAACAAGCATCAGATTTGCTCTCGTGCCTGGTGAGTTTCTACCAGCTCTTGGGACAGTCTCAGCAAAGCGAATATGCTGCCCCTCTTTCCTCTCTTACTAACAAAATGAAGCTGCTACACACAGACATTGAGTTTTCTGACACCTCAAACAGTATCAGCAAGAAGGGGCCTCAAGCAAGTCCCGCTGACATACAGATAATCTATGATAGATATACAGATATATAGATATACAGATACACCAGGAATGAGGATTTTACTGTTCCTGGAAATGCAGACTCTGTGTATACTGAATATTTGCTTGATTTTTCAAGAGGAAACTTAAGGAAAAAAAAAAGTTACCTGAGGAATTCAGGGCAAAAAGTGAGACCCTAAACAAAGGAGATGGCAGTGCCCAGTGTGGTGTCTGTGCAATCAATCCCCACGAAATGAGAATACAAACACGTTTGTGTTAAAGACTCAACTCAGGCAATGAAAGCCTCCAAACGCATTTCAGCTACAGCACACCAGGATAAATTTCCCTCTCGTGGAAAGCTGTGAGTATCAAATGGGTTACAAGCAGAAGCATCATGTTTTGTGATTTGTTTCTGCTGGAGAGAAGAATTGCTTTCTGCTGCTGAAAGACCGATTTTTCTATTTATTAAACATCACTCAATAATGTTTCTTTGGGGCGAGCCTTTTCTCTGTCTTTTGTGCCGGATCATACTGAACAATAGTAGCAATGAGAAAGGCAAATCTACTAAAATAAAAGTATACAGACACAGAGAAAGGGAGAATAGGAGCTAGTCCAAGGGATTCCATATTGCTAAGCGCTACGTGGTACAGACGAGGCTCTGCACCAGAGAGAAATTCAGGAATAATCTTTCTAACCTCTTGTGAAATGATTTTCACCACAGTTTTTAAATAAATAAATACGGAAACATGAAAGAAAACTACAAGGAATGGTTATTTCTACCCTCTCAGCTTTGGAAGAGGCACCTCTGGCATGCTAGAGGAGGTGCCATCTCAAACATAGCAGAACAAAGAAGTGAACAGTGATTGAAACAGGTAAGATCTTTAACTAAACTTACAGGGACAAGGCCACACAAGCCTTTGGTTGGCTTTATTAGCTCAAAAGATGCATTGATGCTGAGGAAACACCTTGCTTAACTTTTGCTTTCCAGTAAACTACATGAAAATTATTATACAATTAGAAAATATCAAGGCAAGTTAAATGTAGTTACATCTGTTCACTGTGTAAAAGTTCTATCTTGCCTTATAACATGTGGGAAGCTCAAGACCATCAAGACTAATGATGATCTTCCAAAAGATTAAAAGCCACAGCAGCATTAATAATAAATGCTGAAAGACTCGTTATACTCCAAATCATTTTAAGGAATAGAGCCTTGACATTTGTAATAGTTCATCATTATCTCAAAGCAAAACTCACAATACTCTATTATACATCATTATACCATACGTGTTTTGCAATGCCATCTAGATACAAGATGTGAAAGGAACAGCCAGCATTCACTAAGAGCAATGATTAAACATTAAGTGGCCTTTAATAGCCACAGATAACACATGATACCTAGGTATGATTAACACCAGGTATGATTTAATGAGATTCACATTAAAAGCCACCATTCATATTCTTTAAAATATTTCAGGGACCATCTCCTGCACTGATGAAGCTGAAGGAGCTTCGTCATCAGTTAATCCTGCCCAACTCAGAGCAAGGCTTGGCTCCTCACCTCCTGGTGGGAAGGGGGAGGATGGGGCACACGTACCTGGCAGTATGAGGATGTCCACGAGGGGCTTGCAGTGATAGAGACCTGTCGCCATCACACAGTCTGCCCACAGCCCCTTGGACCCCAGCTCATCCATTTTCCTGCAGGTGGTGATGGTGTAGCCACAAGTCACCACCCAGTCGTTGGTGGCCGTGGCCACAACCACCCCGATCCACCCTATAAAACTGCAGACAAATCCGGCCAGGTGCAGGCAGGTGGCCACCATGGCTATCCTTTGGTGGGGCAAGCTGGAGAGGAGAGTGGCCACAGGGGCTCAGCAAAGCTGGCCAGCGAGGTCCCTGCTGCGGATCCTGGCTGCTGGGACCTTCTGGGAGCTGGGAACAGGAGGGACGAGGCTCTGGTAGGATGAAGTCCCTGATCTGGCTCCTGCAGGCACTCAGTTGCCACTGCCCAGCTCCCTCCCTGGGAGGGGTTAGAGCTGCCTCCAGCCCCCCCACGGCATGGGAGGAGCGAGCGGGGAGCCCCAACTTCGGCCAGTTCATCAAGAGTCGGAGGGGACGGACGGCGTGGGGAGGAGGAGACACAGAACTGCACCCACCCGTGCCTGAAAAAACAAACCAGGCAGCTTCATTCCAATGCAAACAGCCCGACTATTCAAAATTTAGCATCAAGGAGAAAAGGAGGAAAAAAAAAAAAAATTAAAAAATGAAGGCAGTGTTTCCGAGCTGAGGACAAATGATGACACTGGTACCTCTTCATGGAAAGAGAGGGCGAGAAACGTGGTGGACAGAGTTACTCAAGAGGTGGAACCATCACCTCATCAAAGCCACCAGCTTTACGGATGCAGTAAACAGATAAAATCAGTCCTGGGTCTTTCCTGACGTTTTCCTTAACTGCAAAACCATCAAAGACCCCTCACTGCATTCTCTGCTGGCGCCTGGGTTTTCAAAAGCACTAACTAACACTCACCGAGTCCTAAACGTGTGTTTAACAGCACTTTATTTCCACTTTTGACCACTAAAGTTAAAAACGAGCAGCTTTTTACTCAGACTCCTTATGGGTGCAGATCTTAGTCTACTTCAAAATGTCAAAATAAAAGGGAAAAAAAAAAAAAAACCACCAAAAAACAAACCTTCACAGCCTGTTCTGCATCAAGAGAGATAGGCGGGCAGGATATTGTCTTAACTTCGCTCTGCAAAGTCACAAACACATAGAAGTTACCGGTTGCCGACCCATCCCTGATGAAGTTTGGCGGTTGCAGGGAAGGTCTGGATCCCGCAAATCCAACGTGCCTGGAGAGACCACTAGCGGAGACCTGCCCGCATTGCACCGGGAAGGGGAAAACCGGGCAAAAACCGACAGAATCGGCAATTTGATTCACCCCCGGAACCTGTAGGGAAAAAAAAAAAACCAAACCACAAAACCATACTGGAAGCTACACAAGGTGCCGGGAATGAAATACATCCCTCTTTTCATCCATCAGTATTTTTTCCCCATTCTTTAGGAAATAAAGTGAAAAACATGAACAAGAGCATCCTAAGCCTCATTTGTCACGTGTTCCTTGATTTCAAAATGCAGGACACGAGGCCAGTTTTGTTTTGTCAAAGCTTCATCTGAACACAGGAATTCCTACATAAACAATTGGAAATTACCTTTGAAGAGGAGCTTTTATAATAGATAGAAATTTAATAGCTGTTTTCATATTTTTTTAATATTGTTTGTTACTCCTTGGGTTTTTTTCTGTACTTGTTTTATGGTATTTTTGGTGAAGCCACCCTGCCATCAACTTTTGTGATGTGGTTCCACCTCTTTGTAGAGTTTATTAGAGAATTACAGAATCACATGGGGTTGGAAGGGACCTCTGGAGATCATCTAGTCCAAGCCCCTGACAAAGCAGGTCCACCCAGAGCAGGTTGCACAGGGATGTGTCCAGGCAGGTTTGCAATGTCTCCAGAGAAGGAGACTCCACCACCTCTCTGTCACCCTCAAAGGAAAGAAGTTCCTCCTCATGTTTAGGTGGAGCTTCTTATATTCAAGTTTGTGCCCATTTCCTCTTGTCCTGTCCCTGGGCACCACTGAAAAAGGACTGGCCCCATCCTCTTGACACCCTCCCTTTAAGTATTTATAACTATTGATCAGATCCCCCCTCAGTCTTTTGTCCAAACTAAAAAGCCCCAAGTCCCTCAACCTCTCCTCGTAAGGGAGATGAGGTCCCTCATCATCTTTGTAACCCTTCTACTACACCAACTTCAGGTGGAAGAAGCTGCTACTTACACCCAACCACCGCTTTTATGCTGTCTAGAGTTTGGTTCTAGATGGATTTCACCTTGTCCCCAAACTATATTCCTGCTTATTCATTATTCAGAAGATAAATTAGTCACCTCTCGAGCAAAACTAGTGTCGTTCCACTTCTTGGACCACACAATTGCATTGGACAGGTCACGTCACCTCCTGAACTGGGAAGGAGACGAGTTGATGAATGAAAATGTTCCTGCCTCTCCCCTTTGCTGACTCAGTTTGCATTTTTTCGGTCTAGCATTTCCTCCTTTTAATTTAATCACATTCTGTAAATTAAGCATCCGATCTGTTCGTATCAAGTATAAATGCAATTGGTTTAATACTGTTTTTTGATGAATACCAGGTGTAGGGATACTGCAGTACCTGGCACTATTCAGCAGCACTCGATCTGGCACCGTTTGAATTATTCCAGTAGTGCTGACAGGGGCAAGAAACATCATGTATTTTGTCAGTTATAAATGACACCAACGATATGGAAGTGAATATAAGTTAGCACAATGATTCACAAGATCAGTAACAAAGAAGAACGACTTCCCAACTACATGCTAAATAAACTGATCCACCTAGGGATATTCTTAAATCTTAAATCAATATTCTTAAAAATTCACCATTTTTAAAGGAACTGCTACACATGTGTTTATTTCAATAGTGTGAACACCTTAAAAAACGATCTTTTTACCCTGTCACTCAAGCAGTTTTTCCTTGATGAGCATTATTTCCTCTGACAAACGATGGATGTTGCAATTAGTCACCCTTACACAAGCTATCAACACCCCATGACTTTTTCTTCACAAAGTGACTCACCTTGAACTATTTCTTTGCAGGTTTTTCAGCCCGAGAGCCTCTCCCTCGCTTGGAAATACAGCATTATAAAAGCACATCGTGGGATGCAGGAATAAACAGGGTTAAACTCTTTAAGTGGTACCAGCAGTTCTTCATTTTCTTCCATATTAAAGGCTGAGCTCATCTAAATATTACCAAGTTCATCCTCACCCTGGTTAATGTGGCTCATTTCTCTCTTCAGCTCTAAAATAACAAGTTAAGTACATGGTAGCATTAAGCATTTGCAATAATCTGAAACATAACCAGGATTTCCTATATATGAGACCTTAAAATAAAGACAAACCACTTTTGCTCTGATTTGAGGGGAAGAAAAATACTTGCGTATCTGTCAACACCACTCCCTCCCCCATTTAGTCTGAATAAAATCACCTAGAAAATCCCGAAAAGAATTATTTGTAGTAAAAGCTGTGTTTTACTACAATCTAGACTTTTTAAGTGACCAACAATATAGCTATTGTTATAATATATAACAGAATATAGCTATAATATATAGAATACATAAATAGAATATGTAGCTAGAATATATATAAAATAGAATGTAGCTATTGCTTTAAGTGGGGGAAGATCAGCATAAATGCAAGACACATTTGCATACAGCTTACAGGAACTTTTACAGCTTACAGCTCCCTCTTTTCTTCGTGCCTCCTTCTTCTCTCTTCTATTCTGAATTTTCTGCTATTTTCTGCTCCCTGATGGTAGACAAAAATGTTAAGCAACGTAATAATGAGATTTACAGAAACTAAGCACTTCTGAAAATCACTGTAGGGCTTATTTTCCACCAGCAAAGAAAGTATAATTCTCATTTCTGGTTTTAACTTTTTAAAAATCTCAGTATTTTATACAGTGATGTGATTTTTATCTTATTATTAACCTGATAAGGAGGGATGTGAACAACTCAAACACTGCTTGAGTAGTCAAGCAGCAACAAAAGCTGTGCACCAGAGAAATGACAAATACACAAGTGGTTGCACTTAAACATATAAATACCAACTTTATGTCAAGATACATAAAAATCAGGGTTAATAATATCTTCATGGAGCTGAAACACCTTTAGAAAATGGGCTCATGCTGAGGGAGGGCTATCGATCTTGCAGATTTTGCTAAAAATGCCCTTTAGAAAAGTGGGGACCTGCTGCCAGCTTTTTGCCAGCTGCAAATAAGATTCAGTGTAACCAGGTTTTAATTCGGAGTAATCAAAGGGAGGAAGAGTCTCTCCTCAGAAAACCACCATTGTTAAACACCTTCCAAAAAGACAAGTTTAGAGGTCACCGTTCAAAAATATGACGAAGCCACGGGTTCTGACATTACAGTTCTTTATTTGTTTTTGAATCCACAATCTATACAGGTATTTACAAGGCATGAAAATGGAGAACAGCACAAAATACAATTGAGGTATAAGCTAAGAGCACAGTATGTCATGTTTCAATAAATATAATTCAAAATTTGTAAACTAAGTGACCAGATAGATGCATCTTGTTTACTAAAACCATATAAAATATCTGTTAAATCTCACGTGAGGTAGAGGACAGTTTTGTGTGTCATGTAATGCAACCACAGCAACTCTTAACAATTAAGACTGTACATCATTGGCAAAGTATTAAAAATTGTTGAATGTACTGATCATTTTTTCACAGGTTTTTTACTCTGGTTTCAGAATAGTCATTCAACCCATTGCCTTCAGCTAACACAGACTGCTGTTTTGCAGCTACTTTCTGTAATTCCTTAACATAATCACACTGGCATGTCAACATCAATAAATACTTTTGAGAGCGAGTATGAAAACACAAGAACAGATTTTGTCAATCACAGAAAGCAACGTAATGGCAACAAAATATTTCAGACCAACTTTTTATTATTTCCTAGAATTAGTTTAAATACAGTACAGCTGTGCTTTCCTTTAAGTGAGGTATCTGTATTTGAAGAAAAAAAATTCAATTGATATCATTACATTTAATCGATTTTCAAATAGCAAAGTTTTATACCATTTGTTTGCTGTGCTTGATGAAGTGCTTAAAACCCATTTTTCAAGCATTTTCCAACTGAACCACTGACCCTGACAAAAAAATTTTCTAAGTAATGGAGACACACTAGAAAAATCACCGTGCGATTTGTACGCAGTAACTGCTGATTTTCACAAGAGCTAAAAAATGAACATCCGTTTGAAACAGAGATATACAACATAACAGAAAATTCCACAGGCTTCCTGTAACGAAAACTGATGAACGCTCGTGCTACAAAGGTAATTAGCAGAAAGAAAATTGAAATTTGCAGCTTTCTGATGCTCACTATTGGCAGCTTAAATAAAATTACTGAAATATTGCAAGCACAGATTAACAGGTAGGTGTAATAATGTCTTTTGTCAACTTCCATATTCTAGAAAACTCCATTGTGTGGATTAATTACACGAATTAAGTGCAGAAAAAAATACAGAGTTGTTATCTTTACTGACAATCAAAATATATACTTTACAAAGAAGTGAATTCTAGGAAGCTGACCGCTGACAGCATTTCAAGGCCAACTTCACCACTAATGCTAGGAAAGTTTTCCAAAAATTTCATAACACATTCTAGCTATCCCCTCCCCCAATACAAAACAAAAATGTATGAATAAAACATTGTGACTTCTAAAATATGGGCCAAGCCTTATTTTTTCAGGCCACCAGTAGCTTTATGCTCCCACTCAACTTTTTCCTACTTCACTAATTGCATTATGCCTTTACTATATACAAACGATTTTACACCTAAGCTATTAATATATTAAATATAGAATAAAATTAGTTTCAGGATGTGAAACGTAAGTACATTTATCTAAATACTCAAGCTAAACGATATGCTTTACAAAAACTAAAACACAGACTTAGTTAAGTTTGGAGATTCAGGTAAAAATCTCTTTCGTCTAAGGATACGTGGCTACGCCGCCAACGACGGTGCTTTCAGACTGACAGAAATTAGAAGAGTTTTACTCTCTAAACTACTCTTTTATTTTCTTGTGAAATAGAGCACATAAAGCTCATGAAAGTTCTCTTTTTAAAAAGTATAGGAGCAAACGAGGTATTTACCTTAAATCCTGCTTACTTTGTTCAAAAAGGAGCAGGAGGCTACTTTGATCTTGGTCTAGGTGTTATCGTGCAACTTTCAAAGTCATGGATAATGTGAGGATTTTTTTCCTAAAGGTTTCATGTCACAAGTATCTGGGAAAAACGACTTCCTGCCTGAAAGATCAGCAAGCAATAACTGAAGGCAAAACAAGTAACAATACATAAAATGAGCATGCTGTGACTAAAAGTGAGGATCTAATGATAGAATTAATTTCTACCTTTAAGTGTGCACTTAAGTGAGGGCCCTTAAGTGTGCATTCCAAGTTCCTATATTAGGCTGTAAAATAAACCATTCAGTATAACTAGTATAAGGTAGTGAAAAAAGGTCAACATATATTTTGTTCTAGAACTTACGCGGGATTATTTACAATTTCCTAAAAAACTATCTTTCAAAGACTGTGAACACACAAAATCTATGGCACATTTATGTGTACATTATTACTTAAAATCGGTATAAAATTAAGTCTACACATATGAAAATTATTTATGTTAAGAGCCTGAAAGTAATATTTAAGAATTTTAAGAGGATTACAATAATTTAAAATGCGTTCTAAATTCAGACTAACTAAATGGACTATTTACAAAGCTACTTGAAAAGTCATTTTAATGAATGTTCCGTTAACTTTTTCAGACAGATGTTTTAGAACGATCCAGAGCCCTTACGTGCAGCTGGAATCGCTAAAATTTCATAGAGCTGCTTGAGTTCTTGCAACAGTGAAAATACTGGTACAAACTATGGCCACCAGCAGTTTAATAGCCTAATAAACCAGTTAAGAGGTGGTTAAGTGCTGGCTGAGGCACAGGAACCTGGGCTATACTAGTCCTCCACCACGTTTGCCGTCACCGAAGAGGCAAAAGGGGAAATTTTAGCTCAAGTCACATACCGTAGACAAGACCTGAATGAAAACGGAATATACAGTATTCTAATATAATAATCCCATGAGGATTCCATACATTCAATGGCTAAGCTATAGATACTGTGGTAAATTAGTTACTGCAGCTGTATTATAGGAGTCTGTATGCCCTTATCTACACTGACAATCGAACAAGCCTGGTTCAAAACACTGATACTGAAAAGCAACGAGAAACAGGATCTCTTGATTCTTTAATAATACCTGGATGAAACTTTTCAGTTTCCCAGGATGGCGTTTTCTTACTTGCCCAACTAACTAATCCAACGTACCTTCCCTCAGTCAAGCCAGACCACTTCAAGCTCCATTCCCTAATAATAACAATTTCACAACATATTTTTTTTATCACACTTTATCAACACTCTCCCTATAGCCATGTTTTTGGTGGTTGTCACAATAAAAGGTTTTCCTTCCAAAAGGAAGGTTTTCCTTCCAAACCATGCTGCAAAGACAGGCTTTTTCCTTTTCTTTTTGTTTTTCTTTTTAAAGCAAAAAAATGGAAATGGGAGTTGAAGATGGGAAAATGTGGGTTTTCTCATCAACACTGACAAAGAAAAAATTGTTTGATACTTTTTTCATCTAACCTGCTTTAATTGTCAGTGTAAATATGACACAGTTCTTAAACAAAATTGTACACAGCTGTAAAAGAATCATCCTATGACTCCATGACTCAATTTACCAACTCCTTTCTCATTCAATTTAAAGATATGTGCAATTTCATCTTCCTCTGTCTTTATACCATTACAAGAGAAACAAAGAAGAACGTAAAAGTTTTCAACTTTAGTAGTTCAGGGAAAAAAAATAATCACTGTAGGCTTTTACTAGTGGTTTCATCCAAAAATTAACTGAATTATTATTAGAATAATAAACCCAAGTACCTCAAAAGCCAGAAGCTAAAGCAAAAGTTAAAACTATGTAGTGAAATACTAGAACTATGAAAATATTCCTAGTCACTCACAGCCAACATCTGTCAGCTGTATCAAACTTTTTGGAGGGAAGTGCAAAAAAGTTATGTCTTCGTCCGACCTTGTAGTCATGCGTTTAATCCACGAGGAACCAGACTTCTGAAGTACTCTAACGTTCTATATACATAAAACAGTAATTCTGTACAATTCCACATTTGCAAATGTTGTAGCTTAACAAACATGCTGTATTTCATAATTCATGGTAACCTTACCATGCCCTTCAAATACAGAGACTATCAAAAGGATTTTCAAAGTGCCGTATCGCAGAATTTTATTTTTTTAAGCTATTATCGCAATGTCAGTTAAGGCTTGTTCTATGTCATGGAAGAAAAACCCACAAGCTGGCAAGAAGCTCAAAGGGTGGAGGCTTAGGGTACTAAAGAAACTAACATATTTTTTAATAAATATTCTTTTTCTTGAAAGTGTGAGCATCTGAAAAATCAGTTAAGTCACGCTTTCTCAGTTTCTAGAAGGAAAAGCCCCACCCTTAAGCCTTTTATTAACATTTCTTTCATACTTACTCTATAGAAGAAAACAAAAGAAAATATGTGAATTTTGGATTTCCAAAGATTCCACTGCAATTGTAAATTTTTTTTTAATTTACAAATAAATCCCTAATGTTTTCTTCTTCCAGCATGGCAAGCAAATGCTGGCTCTGAAACTCTTTAGATTGATAATGAGTTATTAAATAGAAAATACTGAAAAGATCAGCTTGGTTTCACACAATGAAATTATGGGGAAAATGCTGGTCAATCACTTTTGATGATCAATCATCTATTGTGGTGGCAATTTTGAGTATTTCCTTACAGATGAAAAGTTGCCCTTGCTCCCCCCCGTTTGAGAATACGTAATTCTCACTAAAACCCAAACTATTTTTGACTTTGAAGAATTCACAATGTTTTTAACATATTTTTATAACTGGATGTGCAATTGATAGCAAAATAAAGATCATCACATACATTTTAACAGACAATGTTAGAAGGTAGAGAGTCCTCAAGACTGCGTTAGAAATAGACAGAAACTGGTCACTCTAAATCAAGAGTTTTGTATTTTTCATTGTTTGAGAAAAACACCAGTACAAATAGATGCAGGTTTTCATTGGTTAGGAAAATCTAAAAATGTATACCTATCTATCTCTATTTATTTATATATATGTATATCTTCATCTGGACTTCTCTGGGAAGTAGAAATCTGTAGAGAATACTCATTCTCATCACACAGAAACTGCTCACCATTCATTAAAAACCAGAACACCCTGTTTGAAGGACGCAGTTTACGCTTCCTCTTCCCGTTTCTATTTTCCTTTCCCATTTTTTGAAGATTTTAAGATCTGTAGCTTCAATTCCTTTATCATCATCTCTAACTTTTCCCTCGCCTCCCGTTCTTGTCTCAGTTCATCCTGAAGCTCTTGTCTATCTGCCTCTGCGTGATCCAATCTCTGCCTCAATTCTGCTAGCTGGAAAAGAGGGGAGAGACAGAGCAAATTTTAGCAAACTTATTTGCAAACATCAGCAATTCACTTCAAGACACCACTGATGACCACCCTATGCATCAGATAAAAGTATTTATGAGCTCATCTTCTACTGTTATCGAGAATTATGCAGTTACCTACTACACCGTTAGCAAATTATATCAATATGCAAAGTTGCATAAACATCATACTACGATAAAAAAAATAAAGGGAAGTCTAAATTTTAAACACATATAAGTTGCAGTTACATGAACTGTCACACCAGACCATGTCAATAAGACACATAATCTTTTAGGAAGATTGTGACGATGTCTCAGCAGATGTTTCACAAATCCCAGAATAAACAGCACTTTTTCATTTCCCAGGTTCCTTTCTCTTACATGACAAAATATCACTTCTTTATTTCCAAGCCTGAATGCATTTCTAGAAGAAACAAAACCACCAACACTATTTTTGATACCTTTTAGTATAAATAAAACAGAATTACCAGCAGAAACATACCGCCTGTGCATTTATGTGTGTGTTCAAATATAAACGAGTCCACCTAACTTTGTTTTGCAAAATATTTTGTGTTTAAACACAGAAATTAAATAATTTTTTCACCTTGGGCGTACAGTAAAACTGAAACTTGCTAGAGTGTCATCAAAACTTATTTACAGTGAGATCTGAAAGCATCTGATGAATTTTTTGAGAGTGGGAAAGCTACTGTCAAATGGCTTCTAAGTATTCTACAGCAGTTAAAATGGGGAGGAGACTGGAAACCAGTTACCTTCTCTCCCATTGACTTAAGGGGTTATTTCTTACAAAAACACCTCACTGAATCAAAAAAAAAAATCATCTGCCTTTATAATGACAGGTATCTACCTGATCTAAATCATCACTAAGCATACACCTCACTGAAAATGAAGAAGACATGAGAATGAAAGAAGCAGGAGCCCAGAGGGTCACTGGGGTTCCCCAACTGCTATAAAATGTACCAGGCAAAAGAACTCCTGTGCTGACTTTAGAGAAACATCACATCCAGTGGCCTTTTACCTCTGCTTGTACGATCAGAAATATTTAAACAGTTCTTTGTATAATCAGAAATATTTAAGCAGTTGTAAGATGGCAACAGGCTACTCATGGACGTCTCCTGACTCCGCTATTTCGGCACAGTAAGCTGTGGCAGTGCAGTAATGCCCACTGCCTGCATGTTCCAGCACGTACTACACAAGCACTCCTCCAATTGAGTGTTGTTTTCCAGCTCTAAGGAAAGGTTCCAGTACTGGTTATACTGCCCTGCTGAGATTGACAGGGTAAAGCAACAATTAAATTAGACAATTCAACAAGTCAGTCAAAAAGGGGGAGAAGACACCCAGTGCACCTTCAGACAGGCCTAGAAAGAAGCACAAATATTTATGCAAGTTGCAAATCCAAAATTACTCATTTTGTTTAATGTACAAAGAGGGTTCCTCCCAGTCCACAGTTCTCAGAGACAAAGGGCAGCCTGGGCAACTGCTTCATGATGACGTGGGATTAAGGCTTTTTTTAATTGCTGTATACACAGCTTGGGAAAGGTTACTGGTTGCCAGAACCTTTGCTTAACTCAGGTACTTCTGGCAACTGCTTGGAACCCAGGGTCCAAAATCTATTCTAAGATGTAGTAAATGGAGAAAAAGGTTCAAATTCTATGTTGCATGAAAGTTTACTCTGTTATTACCTGTGCAGAACAGCTATTCACAAGGAACATGTTTAGTTTTCAAAGTCTGACTTCAAAAGAAACAAACAACCCATCTCCTTGGGGAACAACATATGGTTTTTACCCTCTAAAGAAAGTAAGCTACACAAGCCATATAAAACATGCTATACATGATTATCTTCATAAATTAGAACACGTTGTTACTTGCAGTAACAGGGCTTGTACCAGATGCTTAGAAAATCGGGCCTTAGTCATGACCGAGAGGATTATTTCTGGCAGCAAAGGCCAGGAATTTGTGGAGTGGGATGTCATGAAATTAATTTAATGAGAAGGA
The DNA here is from genome assembly GCA_004320125.1 of Scolopax mira. Taxonomy (NCBI): domain Eukaryota; kingdom Metazoa; phylum Chordata; class Aves; order Charadriiformes; family Scolopacidae; genus Scolopax; species Scolopax mira. The sequence continues at coordinate 48,341 of BJBW01009001.1, forward strand.
TTTATGTTGCTAGTCTCTGCCCTACTCCCCAAAAATACCAAAACCTGTCTCTCAAGTACTGCCTGTTTCTTAGTTTGAGACAGTAAGAACAGGAAATACACGCAGCTATGATCAAATGACCACAAAGCTCTACTGAGCTGAAGCTTCAGATTTTGTTTACTTTAAAAAAAAAAAACCTGTGAAGATTAGTTTTCTGTACCACAGTACAGAATACATCACTATCCATTTAATCGTAACTGCAGCTGGTTTTGTAAAGGGGCATTCCAAGGCTCCCTTTGGTATTAACTATATTTTTCCCATTGGAATGACATCAGTAACCTCCGACATAAAGAAGCAATAGTAAAAATTAAAAGAAAAAAAATTAAAATTTCCATCAGTTTTGACCCATGAACCCAGGAGGCAGGAATGAGAGACAAAAATATGGTTTCCTGTTCCAAGAGAAATCCTGACCAAACGCTTTGACAGAGTACAGAAGGGGGCTCATCAGCTGATCCAGAAGATTCTACCGCCGAAGAACAGAAAGAGCAGCAAGGTAGGCTGCTAATCTGACAAACAGGTGTTTTGAGAGGTTTGGATTCTTTTTTTTTAACATAAAAGGAAGAAAAAGAGGAATAGCTTATTTCTGTAACTAAAATAAGAATGTTTAATTCTGTAACACGGGCAAGCCTACATATGTTAGAAACATGGTTTCTTTTAAATGGGGATGTAACAGACCCTATGTTTAAGATTAATATTTAATCAATAACATCGTATGTTCCTGTAAGTTGCATTCTACTTCAGTTTCAATCAAGGAAGAGGGAAATAAATACTGCTGTCACTGTGACCTATTTTGGCATCCGTCTGTGGTGTGCAAGACACAGGGAGAAAATGAAACCTTAAGGTGGCTGAGCAACAGCTTGGCAATTTCCTGACAGACGAAATACCGTCTGGTTCAAAGCAAAAACTTTCCCCTCTCACCTGTGCTGCATATTCAGCTTCTTTGTCTTTTTCTAAATTGGAGTCGCAGCTACACTTTTGCTTCATCACTTGGTCCAGTTTCTTCTCCAAGTCTCTCTGCTCAAAATAAAATTCTTCCATTCTCTGAGCGTGCTCTGTTTGCAAACATTCAAGTTCTTTTTGTAAATTCTGCTGCTCTTCAGTTAGTTCCTTCATAGCTTTGGAGTTGCTTAACATTTCCACTTCCTGTCAAGAAAAATTAGGGTCACATACACCTTGGTTCTAAGACCAGAAAAGTAAAAAACTGAATTTACATGTCTAGCAGGAAACACTGAGGCCAAAAAGAGCGCATTTATCTGATAAATTGTGTTAGCATGCTATTGTTATCTACTTATCAACGACAGCCTGTACCAATAATTTCTTTTTTAAGAAATTATTTATACTTCCAAGGACACAGAGCTTCCAGAAACAGATTCACAACTTCCAGCAGTGAATCTCTGAAAGCAGCAACACTGATCTACTAAAATATACTATAGATGTAAGAAGTGCATAATCAGAAAACAGAATAATGTGCTTTCTTTTTCCACTAGCATTTTGTTATTTTTTATAAGTCTTTATTTTTCTAAACTCATCTACAAGCTCTCAATCAGCAGAGGAACTTAAAAGCAGCAGCTCTAGGGCCCTATCTGAGCTCATAGATTCTGAGCTTAACATTAAATAAACTAAATTTAACTAAAACATTAGGTCTGGTCTATGAATCTAAGAAGCAAAGGTGGTATTTACCTTAATTCAGAAAAGAGAAATGAGGCAAAATCACAAGTGAACACCAATTTCTAATTGGTCATCCACTATTTAAAAAAAAACTAATAAAATCCCCCTAAAAACAAGGGCTTATCAAACAGAAGTAGGAAGGTGATACTCTTTTTTATACAGTGGGCAGTGAGAAGTCCATTCCTCGAATATCAACGTCTGCATCTTTAAAATCCTGAAAACTGAGAAATTTTAGAGGACATAAACTCCATTTGCCAAAATATTTTTAAGCATTTTAAAGTGAAAGAAGTAGTTTTCATTTGGGTAAAACAAAGCAACACCACAACTGAAAAGACACCACCCTTCAGTGGACTCGAACCTAAAGGGCATCAGGGATATTAAAGATCTGGTGTCTGGATTCAAGCTGGGGGAAAATTATCCGTGTGTTTTGGTGTTTCTAAATGAACTAACCCGAGATACCAACGAAGCAACATCAGTTTTCTGATGTCAAAAGTGAAATGCACTGAGGTTAGCACCGTACCATTTGAAGCTGCTGTTTCCTCCGCAAAATAGTATTTAGTTTTTCTTGCTGTTTGATGTAGGTTTTCATTACTTCTTCCATGATCCTCCCCTTGTCATCTTCACAGCTGATGTCTTTCATGAGAGTAGGGGACAAGGTTCCAGCATCATTACCTACTTCTACATGGCTGGACTCTCTAGTGATTTTGGAAGAAACGCGTTCAGGTTTTCCACCTCTTGCAGAACGAGCTGACACAGGTGGATCTATAAAGAAAAGAACACAGCATAATAATCACAGAAAATTAAATTTCCGGGGTGAAAAAAAAAAAAAAAAACAAAACGCAAAGAAAACCGAAGATTATAAAAAGGTGAAAAGAATTTTTTGAAAACTGAAGAGACATCACAAAATACCATCTTGGTGCTGAGGTTTGCAAAATTACACGATAAAAAAATTTGACTTCAACGTAATTTTTACTACTCACCTAAATGTTTATGCTGCTCCACGTCAGTTTTCAAGTCAATTTTTTCCTGCTCTTCAAGAGAAAGCTCTGGATAGGAGGCGGCTTTTTTGTGTTTTCCACTACTGAGCTTCTTCTCTGACTGTCCAGGTGAGGATTTAATTACCTCTGAAGCTTTGACTGTTGGTTTTGCAACATCCTTATATTGTGATGCAAGAGACACATTTGGGGCAACCACTTTATCACACATATAAAGGTAGTAACTGAAACAACAGAAAAGCAAATTAAGAATGAAAGGCAAGGTGTAATAAATGATGGCTGATAGAGAGCAGTAAGTTTAATTTCATGCAATTTCACACTATAAAAGTTTCAAAGAAAAATAAGCACATCCTTTTTACATTTTTCCTATGCAAAAGGAAATCCTAATGACCCACTTAATCTCTACTGAGTAGATTATCTAGATAAGGTTGTGAGGCTATCACACAAGGATTTTTCAAATGTAGCTGATTAAAAAAAATACAGAAAATCATACGAAGAGTTCATTTAAATGCAGAGTGAAATTAGAATGCCACTGAATCCAGATTCTCTAGCATTTTCATAATCCTTATATTAGCAATGGAGGATGGGGGAAGCAATCAGTGCAGTGGGAATGAGCAGATTGCTCTTAACAAAGCAAATCTGTGCACTGCCAGCGCTGGGGCACGTCTGTGACCAAGCCTGGACCTTCTTTCCCACATATATTGAGCAATCCATCTGGATTTTCACAGCTCCTGGACTCCTGGGAGCATCCTTCTGTACCGCCCTAACCCAGCCACTCGGCTTTTGTCTCATACAGAGGGAAAAAGAGCACCAGATGCATTAAGGTCAGTGCTGAGATAATCAGCGTCTCGATGGTGGAGTCAAGGTTGCTGTTTTCAACACTTTCCCTTCTCCCAGTTCTCCCAGTTTGGAAGGCACCGACAGAAACAGCAAACAGAGGGACCATCACGTTCATGTGTTTGCGTGGGAACTAGTTTGATGTGTGTGGGGGGCTTTGATGGGTGCTGGTAGCCAAAAGACTCTAATCTCACCCATATACGGTAAAGGCATAATCACATGGGGAAGAGATACGTCAAGAAAAACTGTTTCCCTTGTTGATGCAGACGACAAAGTGCTCACTATTGTAAGGAAATGCACTCGGTTTCTACACCCAGGAAACTCATCAACAGCCAATTCAGCCACAGCCATTGTTCCAGGGTGGAAGAAAGCCTTCAAACATGTTGTACAAGTCTTTTTCAAAAGGAAATTAAGTTGCACTCGTGACGAACAGGCCCTATGCCACTTTCCACACACGTGCATTGTATTATAATAAGAAAGATTAACAATTACTCTCTGTCATTACTAATCTGAAAAGGGAAATTGTAATTACATTTCAATAGTACTGCCTACTGAAGAACACTCTCAGATCACAGCTCGAGTCCTGTACCAAAAAAAACCCATTTATAAGCAGTTCATTAATATTTACACTAAGAAGAAGTTAGGGTTCAATTATTGTATTATTATAATATTCAAATATTATATATCACAGAATGATATGGAGTTGGAAAGGACCTCTGGAGAACATCTAAACCAAACCCTCTCTGCCAAAGCAGGTCCACCCAGAGCAGGTTGCACAGAAACTTGTCCAGGTTTTCCTAACAGTTTTCCTAATCGTTCAGGCTGCAAATGTGTTTTTTTAAATTTTAAATACGTTTGGCTATTTAAAGATAATTAAAATATTTGTACATATGGTCCTTACAGCTCTACACAGGAAATTCAGTTACCTTGGATGGAAGAAGGAGGGTGGTTGAGGATCAGTTTCTGCTTCTTGCTTTATAACTGGATACCACTGCGGTAATTCCAGGCTCTGCTGTGAATCTGCCTAAAGAAAAGAAAATAAATTGGTAATTGGAAGATGGATACATGTTATTTACAAGTTCATAAACACTCCTCAGTGGAATGGTATGTACACCATCAATGCATACACACTAGAGAAACTGGGCTACTGGAAAACAGAGTGGTTTTGGCAGAGCTGCAGGGGAATGCAAGCCACAGAAGTTTCTTCGATCTCCAGTTTCCCAGAATGGGCAAAGCAGCAACAAAATTAAAAGAAAACCTCTTTACAAACCTATATAAAAGCTCTGCTGAGTCTCCAGAACTCTGCCAGAGGCATGCTAAAAATGTTTGAGAGAAACAGAAAGCAGAAACTAGGATTCCCAGAAGACTGCAGGAGCCTTTTACAATAAAGTACCCATATCATAGTAAGCACTTGCCAGATACTTTATTACCAAATAAAACCTGTGAATAAAATGGAACCATTACTGGTGTTCCACAGGCACCAGTTTCTTTAGTTGTCACAAATTTTTATTGCACAAGTGGGCAAAGCTGCTGCAGTAACATGACAACTCCATTTTCTTTGCAGTAACAAACAAAATTAATTCAGTAGCATCAGAATAATCTTCTGTGCATTTTGCATTTGGTTAGAAATTCTTGTTCTGCCTCCAGAAACATTTTTGGAATTACTCTTTAGTCAAAAGAGGATACTTGGTGCTCCACTGCAAAGGTACTATTAATTTCAAGTGAAAGGCGTCTCATCTCATATTTAAACAAGACTCATAGCTAAGAAATTGGTTCTTAATTTCTTTGCATTAAAATAGCCTTGGGAAGCGGGTTTTTGGGCAAGGTGGGGTCATCTGACCCAAAGCAGCAGCCAAGCCCCCACACAGCCACCCCCTCCTCACCACTGTCCCCAGTGGGACAGGGACAACAGCAAGAAAGCTCATGGGTGAAGATAAAAACAGTTTATTAGGTGAATAAAAGAGAAAAAAACCAAAGCATATGGCTCACTACCTCCCTCAGGTAGACTGATGCCCAGCCAGTCTCCAAACAACATCCACCTTGGATGCCAAAAAGCCCCTCTCTTCTCCCTCTATCCCAGTTTTTATTGCTGAGGATGACTTTATTAAGTATGGAGTATCTCTCTGCCCCCTGCCAGTCCCTTGCCCATCCCCAGCCTACAAGCTGCAGGGGCCCAGCACTCAACCCAGAAAGCCTTGATGCTGCCAAATCCAAAACATTGGTGTGTTACCAACACCGTTTTAGCCACAAATGCAAAGCACAGCACCATAAAGGCTGTTATGAAAAAAAGTTAACACCATTCCAGCCAGGTCAAATACCTCTGGAAAGTTGCTCGATTAAAAAAACCACAACCTATAAAGCTAAAAAAAAAAAAGCTTCACCTAGTGTTCTAACATCTCCCCAATTTCTTGTGTACAGGATGTATTATCAGGAAAGTTTATGTTTACACTCCCTGAAATAAACCGACAGCAACTTCACCTCTGGCAGCCAAGAGAGCAGCCAACTACCCAGGGGGGCTTGGACCAAGGTCTGTAGAATTAAACACTACTTGATCCTGAGAGACCAAATCCCACCTTACAATACTCTGGTCAAAACTTCCCACCCATTACATTCAGGTCTTGCAACGAAACTGAAATTTAACTCCACCCCTGCAGTTCCACAAATCATTTCCAAGGCAGACAGAAAGGAGGGGTACAAGGAAGCTGAGCTACAGAACAGGAAATTAACAATCAAGCCTTTAAATAATAAAGATTGGAAATACGGCAAATAATCTCAAGAAAAAACAGCCTCATCCTGACACTTGTCTTTTCTCCTTACTCAGATCATTCTAAGAATTTAGAATGAATACTGAACACAGATTCTTCTACATTACAGCTAGTACACAGTCATCCAATTTTAACTTCAGACTTACATCTTGTCCATGTTTTAGGATTCAAATTTAGCATGTTTAATATATTTACATATGAAATTATCTATCAGGTAATCTGTATTTTCAGGTGTTAGATCAGATTTTCACATTCCCACCTATTTCAAATGGAAAACAAATGTACTGCATAACCATTACTGTGCATTTTATAAATGAATTACGTAACTTGCAATCAAATTTTCACTTAGGAAAGAAAATGGGAGGTAACTGTAAATGAACATGAAGTCTTTTTCTAACAGGACTTCTTGCTTACCATCTAGGCTTATTAAATAAAGCATCTATTTCAATATTTACATGTGTATTTCACCACCTGACAATCTGTTTAGTTTAGATGCTCTTAAATAATTCTGTAAGTGCAATACATCCAAGCACATCTAAAATTTAATTACTTCTATCTAAACTGTTTGAAAGGGCTACAAGAAAGATATGTTTTATTTCCCTTCTAAAGCCAGTTGCACAAAGCTGTTAAGAAAAGATATGTACGTGTTTAAGTAGTGCTTTCAGCCTAATTGCTAAGCCAAAATCTGCAAAAAATGGGATTTACGAAAATACTCAGAAGAAATGTTAACTGTCCATATCACGAGCTTTTCCCCACGCAGGATGGCAAACTCAAGGAATTAACACTGAGAAGCCAAAGTTTTAGAGCAGGGCAATTATCAGAAACTGTCGCAAAGTCAAAGGGAATGAGGATCTGACAGCGCAGAGATGAGCAGAGACTTCAGTGACAGCTGTGCCCACGAGAAGCAGGTGGACGTGACACTGCAGGCTAAAACTCAACAGAAAACAAGAAATTTGGTGACAATAAAATACACAGTTTACAGCTTCCTTATTAGCACAAAGAACAGAAGGTAATTAACCTTGTGAGCACACGGCTCTTAAAATACTGAAAGCAAAAGCGTATTTGCACTGTCAGGCAAATCAACTCAAGAGTGAAATGTGAAGGAGAAAAGCAATGCACAGGCTCTAAGATGCTCCAAAGACATTTAATTAATAATTTATTATTACTGGCTGGATGAAGACCTAGCCAAGGGCAACTGTTCTTCCTGGGCCCTCCAAGATAACCTCAAAGATGTGTCGGCGCTTCTGAGGGCTGACTCAGCAGAAGCAGTTCAGGAGGTGACTGAACAGCAAATGGAACATCCTGCAAATAATTTTTCCCTAGAAGCCTAAGAAACAGGAATGTTTACACATTGTACCTGACACCTCTCCCACCCCACAGAAACGAGGTGAAGAAAAGGCTACTGAAGCAGCACAAGCTCCCCCAGGACAAGGAAACAGAGGCTGTGCTCCAACACTCCCCTAATTAAACTCTTCTCATCTTTTGGACTTTCTAGATGAACATCCGTGAGACCAAAAAAATGAAAAGAACCCTCCCCAGCCATTTTATCTTTGTCCAAGTTTTCAGTTTCATTCTGATTTCAGATCCTGCTTTGTAAGAAAAAAAAAAAAAAAAAGTATACAGGTCTGCAATGGAAGACTCCAGAAAGTTTTTCTATTCCATTTGCAGCGGGTCCAGTCCAGATGGCTGTTACTGCTAACTTCAGCTGGTTTTTCATCTGTATATGAGAAACTGAAAGCCCCTGTGGTCCAAAATCTGCTACTGTGAGAAGGGAAGTGGTATTATAGGTATGAACACAGAGGACTATTTCCACCAATGCATCCATCATCCTGGAGTTTATTGCCTACGCCGGCATTGGAAGGATTAAGAGTGTTTTCTTGCTATGAACTTACCTGCATCTTCAACTAATTCCTCATGTGGAAGCACATCAGACTGCAGACTTTTGTGGAAATTTTCTCCTAAAATCCCTTACTGCAGGCCAGCACAACTGTAAAAATACCCGTTACTGCGCCGAGCCTTCCCCCAGTGGTAACTTCTCAGAAGTTTATGTTGAAACACATCAATTTAGAGCACACCTTTTCTGGGGCTCAACCATCTGGACTGCTCTTGCTGCTATTTTGAAATCCACCACAAAACATCCCTCAGGCAAAATGGATACACAATCAAACCAGTAGCCATCAGACAGACATATCAATGCCAAATAGGCAGAAAAGAAAGATAGTCCTGGGGCAGGAACCCTGTAAAAACCTCTCAGGTTTAAATTATACCCCAAAAATTCCACCTTCTATTAATGGAAGCATCTGTAATGTTCAGTGTTTATCTGGTGCTTGTCTTATTATTTAAAGTAGGAGCTCTCTAAGGGAAAAATAAGCTCTGTATTTTTGAGCCACAGCACCGACTTGCAAGAAAATTTAGGATGGTGTATTTTAGGAAAAAATACGACATCTATTATTAACCATTGTCAAGATACCGGCCTACAGCTCATTACTTGGGTTGCTTAAAACCCTCTCTCTTTTTGGCATATTCCTCTATACAACCAGTTTAAACAGAAAGCTATTGCTGAACAAGCAGACTTTGGGCTTCTAAATAGCAACTTATCGACGCACCATTACCCCACACGCAGAGTCATGAGATGGGTGGTTAGCAAGGCAGGTCACCATACACCGCACGTGCACGGGCTGGAGTAAAAAATAACAAAGGAAGAATTAATTTCTAACACTTGATTTTCAAGGTCTTTTCTGCTTTGCTCAGCTGCTGCAACGCAGACCGCATAAAACAGACTGAAAGGTCAAATGGGAGAATGACGATTTCCACAGTATCTCCAAATTTTCCAGAAACCTTACAACAGGAACGAACAAAGCCAAACCAGCTCGAATGAAGTTACTTCCAGCCCAAAGAGGGAAGAGATTACAGCACCTTTTAATGAGAACTGTATTTCCATGGTGAAGCTCCCTCATAAATTTACCTTAGGCTTGATTTGACAAGCATTCCCATTTACAAAAGGCAAGCAACGCGCTCCCAAAGCAAGTAATTACGTGCGAGCTGAAAGAGACCTGGAAGTTTTACAAGAGTAGGTGAACTTACTTTGGACCGAGTTCTTTTCTGTTTTTTCTCGCTAAACTTCTCCTTCATTTCCTCCAAGAGGTGCTTCAGCTCCCGCTCCTCCGACGTTCCTAGGTATTTTTGGTTAATATGCAGGTAGCAGTGCCACTTGGCCGATTCGAAGCCCCAGTGGCAGGTCCTCTTGTCGGGGGATCTGTGCGAATGCATCACAAAGGTCTGGGGGGAGAACATCCCGTAGCACTCCAAGCACTGGATACACGGGTCATCCGGCGCCAGGTAGAACTGAGGTGCAAACAAGCCCTGGCACTTGCCCAGGCACTCGTGCTCCACTTCGAAGGCGCCCCCGGTCTCTTTCAAGTGGGCCAACGTGTTCTTACCGGGGAGAAAACCGCCGTTTTGAGGAAAAGTGCGAGGCCGTAACAAAGCGTTGCATAGTCTCTGAGCGTCAGTCAGCGTAATCAGCCCGCAGGAGGGAGCGTTGAATGGAAGAATTCCCAAAACCTTCAGGATGTGAAGCTGGTCGGAAGTGCACCTGGAGCAGTATATATACAGTTCGTCACACACCGTATTAATCTGTTGCAGCGAAAAGTCTCGGAGAACCGAATTCAACACTTGAGGCAGGCAAAGTCTTTTTTCTCCTCCGACTTTAAAACAAGAGATGGATTCCCCCTCCAGTATGGTCTGGGTGAGTTCCGTAGAGCTGTCTGGAGGAATGAGCAGTGGACCAGACAGGATTTGAGGCGATGGAAGAGGCAAGAAGACAGTGGGTGACATACTTTCTTGGGAATAACGAGCCGAAAAAGCTGCCGGTCCACCCAGGGAACTCTGGCTGCTCAAGTGGAACTGTGCCAACGTGTGTTTCAAACCTGGATTTAAATTCAAAGGCTCGGATAGCGAAGTGCTGTTTGGCTTGGCGGTTTCCACATCTGCCTCCACAGGAGTTTCGTCATAGTCGTCCAAGTTTTCCTTCTTTATCGTTGGCAACTTGTTTATTACAACTCGTACTTTGTTATTTACATGCATTTCAGTCATTGCTTTCTTTAACGGAGGACTCCCATCCTCTTGGATCCCACTCCTTTTTTGGTCCGAAACTAGACCTAGAGGGAAGTTTATTTGTGGGCTTTCCATTGCTGAACACTAGAACTTTAACTAAGTCAGTCTTGAATGTGCATTTTCCCGCTTCTTCATACAAAAAAAACCAATTTCAAGTGATCTCGGTTACCTCAGGCACACTGAGTTTTGCGCTCCTTTCAGTAAAATGTTACTTCTTCAGCCTCCAACCCATTTTGCATGTAATACCATAAAATTGATAACAGATGGGTTACGCAAATTTTTCTTTTAGTTTTATAGTTATTTGTTCAATTTTCTCGTATAAAAACCCCACTGCAGTAGGTATATAAAAGGCTTTTCTTCATACCCTACCCACTATTTTACACAGTACTCTTGTACAGTGACTTCATAAAAAATGAGTTGATGCAAGACTGTCCAGCCTTGACCATTTTTTTTCTTTAAAAAATATACTGTCTTTTTAGATAAGCCTCTATTTAAATATTAAAATAGAAAAACGGTCTCCGTTTGAAGAACAGTGATCTTAACGTAACCGATCCAAAAGCGGAGTTTTAAGTTGTATGAAAATTTTATTCAGCACTTTCAGTTCTTGGAGATCAAACACAACCTTCAGGGCTTTGCTTTACACTGTGCTGCCAACTTTATGATTTCACCACCACCACGAGAGTTACTATGGCAGCTCACAAATAAACCCCCAAATTAAAGGCTGCTCCAGCTCACCGGCAAAACAAAAGGAAAAAAAAAAACACAAAATCGCCAAAAAACCTAGACGTCCCCGGAGAGTCACCTTTCGCACAGATGTCACTGGTGTGTGTCACAATTTTCCCACCCCGAGTTATTGGTGAGAGAGGTAAGATCCAGGCCACCGGCTGAATTCATGCCCGGTGCTGAGGCAGCCTTTTCCAGGGAACCTGCGAGGAGAGAAAGAGGACGGACATGAGCGAACCCCCAAAATAGGAGTTTTCTGTGTGAAAAAAAGGAGCTTTCCCCGTTACGGAGAGCCCTCCCCGGCCGCCGCCAGCGCCACCGCGGCCCCGGCAGACGGGCGATGCCGGCGGCAGCAGACACCTCCCGAAGGCGGGGCGGCACCGCGGAGGCTCCCCCCTCCCCCGTCCCCGTCCCTTCCCCCGCCGCCGTGCCCACCGGGGAAGGACGGGCTCTCCCCGGATCCAGCAGGGCCGCTCTCCGTCCCCTCCGCCCGGGGACCGGCCCCGCAGCCCCTTCCCGGAAGGGACACCGCATCCTTCCCCCCCCC
>BJBW01009001.1:60089-81410 GCA_004320125.1 Scolopax mira
GCCGCCCCCCCCCCCCCCCGCCCCGTCCCCGCTTCCCTCAGCCCGCCGCCGCCGCTCCCTCCCCCCGGGGACGGCGCGCCCCTCCCCCCCCCCAATCCCGTACCCCCCGTCCTTACCCCCCAGTAACTCTTCACCCGGCGCCGCGGGGGTTCTCGGCAGCCCGGGGAGCGGAACAGGCGCCCGGGGACGCGCCGCCCACCCGGTGACCTCACTGCGGAGACGGCGGCGGCGGAGACAAGACACCGAGACGGCGGCGGCGGCGCGCGGGCACGAACCCGCCGGCGGCGCGCGCCGCCGCCGCCGCAGCCCCGCCCACTGTCTGGGGCAGCGGCGGGAGCGGCCGCCCTTCCCCCGCCGGCCGCCGCCGTCGCCGCCGCCTCAGCGCCGGGAAAGCCTCCCCTCCCCCAGCAAAAAGGTGTGGGGGGGAATAAAACCCCCCAATAAAATAATAATAAAAACAATTTAAAAAGTATTATTTCTGCTCGTCCTGCCGCCGCCTCTCTTCAAGCCAGCCCCGCCGCCGCCACCGCGGGCCTGCGGGGCCGGGAGAGGCGCCAGGCGGTGCCGCGGCTGGGGCCGGCGAGACACTGAGGGCCGGGGCGGTGGGGGAAGGAGCAGCCATGGCGGAAAGGGAGAGGACAGGCAGCAGCCGCGGCGGGAGGGGACGGAGAAGGACCGGACGCTGAGGGGGAGATGTCGGGCATATCGCTCCCGTGAGAGGCGACGGCCAGAGAGAGCGGCCCACAGCGGCCAGCGGCCCTCAGAGAAGGTCCCTCAGGAAGACCTCAGTGAGGGTCTCCCAGTGAACGTCCCCTCAGTGATGTCCCCTCAGCAACTCACTTAATGACCACCCCTCAGCGAGGGTCCCTCAACGAGTATCCCTCAGAGACTTTGCCTCAGAGGGATTCCCTCAGTGAGGGTCCTTCACTGACTGTCCCCACAGCGACGGCCCCTTAGCGATTGTTTCCCAGTGAATGTCCCTCAGTGATGGTCCCCTGAGAGAAGATCCCTCAGCAACTCCCTCAGTGACCATCCCTCAAGCGAGGGTCCCTCAATGAGTGTCCCTCAGTGACTGTCTCCCAGTGAATGGACACACAAGGTGGGCTCCACTCTAAGACCCAACTACTGGGGGACAGGGAGACGGGAGGAAGTCAGGAGAGCATGATGGTGTCTGTTCCCAAGGTGGTTTCACAGATCTCACCTTCTAGTCGTGGGCTCACAGTGTGGCACCAGGATTGAGGAGATGCTGAAGCTCAGGAGAAGGTGTCAGACTCCATTATGGAGCCTGACTGGGAAGGCGACAATCAGTGGAGAGGGGGTTACGCAAAGGGCTTCTCCCACTTTGGGCTTGTTGCTGGAAGAGGAAGGTGCTCTTCAGGGACTGCTTAGCCTTTGTACAACCAGTTTATAAATTAAAATTTCCTTCTGCCTGCAAAGAGCCTAAAGCTTTTTGGGTCTCCATTTTTGCCAAGACAGCTGAGATTAAGGCACAATCCAATTTACCGCTGCCTTTCATCCCCTACAGTTACATATTTCAATGCAACCCAAGTATAAAAGAGCGTCCCATGAAAATGGGGCTGTTGTACAACCACCAGGCACCGCTTACCACCAGCCAGCGCTGCCCAGGGCAAGCAGGTTTTGCCCTTGATGTTAACCTCAGGTGGTCACAGCTGCAGGTAGGAGCCATCCCAGTCTACGTTTGCACAGCAGGGAGCAGAGTCTTCAGGACCCACCACGCTTTATATTGTAAAAATAATAAATTGCTGACAGTTTAAGTACTAGAATAGGGTTTAGAATAACTGTATAAATAGCAGTGCCTGGGCTTTTAACAGTAACTCTGTGATAACAAAGACAATAATGGTTGTATTTATTTTTTAAAACCTAGAGAAAACCACTTGACCTTCCTATTATTAAAGACTTCAGGTAGAGATGAAGGAATCGTAAAACTGAAATAGAGCACGACCTCAATTTTTGCATTCAGCGGAAGGTGTCGTAACAAGGATCAGTGTTTTACTGTTGCTCTCAGGCAGGCGGCTTGCCTATATATGAAGGGGCACCAAAATGAAGCCCTAATTTTATTGAGGGACGTTAACCTCCAAATTGCTTGAAATTAAGAGTGCTTTTTTCTTGCAGCTACTTCAAATAAGACATTTCACAGAATGTCTGTAGAAAAATCTAACTTCTCTTTTCACAGGCTAAAGAAAACAGAGAAGGGAAGGCATAAATTACTTCAATTCCATATAGGCCAAAGCAGACAAAAACTTCCCAAAAACTGGAACCAAGAAGAACACACATTAGAGAAATTCAATTTTTCCCCTCCCTTTAATACTCTGTCCTTTTCCAGTTTCATTTTTATTGTAAATCACTAGAGGTTGACTAGATGTTGGACCCTAAACCTATTCTTGGCTCATCTTTGCATCCAACAGCATTCCATCTGATTTAACAACACCCAAGTGGTTAATAAATACCGCTCATCCCACCTCAATATGCTGTTTTATACCTAAGCTCATTGTACTTTTCAAAGCAGGGATGTGCTATAAACACGTTTAAATGAACTCCAGCATTCTGGAGCGATGTGGAACGCCCTGGTGCTTTTCATAAATGCTGTTTTTTTACCCAGCAGCAACACAATTGCATGGGTCTGTCCAAGCATCAGCGCACCGTGCTGCAGAAGCATTTGATGTAGCAGCCATCTCCAGCCTCGGACAGAAAAAGGGGATTGTTTCACGTAATGACTCTGCAGAAGCATCTTGTAAATATTAGTATTTTTTTGTGTGTGTTTGCATTGCTGGAGAACAATCGTTAGCCCTACAGGAAAAGGTGAACTGCTTCTGTACAGGGCAAAGGAGCCCAAGGGAAGCCATGGAGAACACGCAGAAGCACGTTCCTGTCTCAACTGCCTGTTTAAATGCCATTTCTTTATTCTTCAGCAACAAAAGGTCTGAAGGTAGGACAACAAATAGGTTGTAAACACTTTCGCGAAGAATACAAACACTCTGCACTTACTTATGAAGCAGATACAAGGTTTGGTTAAAAGCTACAACAACAGAGCAGAATAAAAAGAGATTTCTCTATTTACCAATTTTTGGAGCTTAGCCTGAAAGACATGGATCTGTGATACAATTTTCTAGACATTCTCGACATTCCTGTCTTCTCCACCTCTAGGAGTTTAGGATCTGATTAAAAAAAGAAAATTCTCTTCAAATACCAATCAGTGAAATGGGCTCTGTCATATTTCCATTTTAAACATACTGAAAAAAAAGCAGATTTCTAACACTAGAGCTGGACTGAGCTGTGGATATGAGGAAAGCAACGCATGTGGGCAGATATTACATCTTTTATTAGACCTACTGATGTCATGGAAGCTTAGGAATTCAGTGTCCTTGCCTAATTGGGGTTTTTCAAGTTCTGCTGCACGTTTTCCATTTCAGGTTGCAAACCCTGGTAACTATTGTGCTGTAATGATAGTGTTGCTATAGAGCTACAACCATCAGGCAATGTAAGACAAAATTTGTAGGTAGAGAATTGTCTAAAAAAAGATGTTAATTCTGCCTACAACTTTGACTGTAGACTCTGAAAAGCAGTTCCAAAGACATTCTGCAACTAAAACCCAAGTTACAGACTTTCCCAAGATGTAATAAATGGCACTAACAGAGCACAGGAGGAATCTTTTTTTTTTTATTATTAAGTCCTCTGAATTTTCAAGAGATGCTGAAGCCCTTTGGATGCTTACAAAATTAACATTTAAGGTTGTCTTAAAATGTAATTCACAAACAGCACCTTTATTTCAACACCTCAGGTTTAAAACTGAGGCAGCCTGTACAGAATTTTTGCCTTTACTCCTTTAAGTCAGCTCTAAGGAAGAAAAGTTATTATTTAAGAAATACATTTTTACTTTACAATTCAACAGGGATTAAGAAAGTTGTTTTCAGTTTAAATTAAAAAATGAGGGATATATAACATATGGGAAACCAAGCAGTTCCCTAGAAAATATATCACTTTTATTTCATGTATTTCTAAAATACCACCAAGCAGGACACACTCAAAACCACAGACCTACAAAAATATCATAAAGCAAAAAAACCCTGAGTGTTTAAAAGAAAAGCAAGTTGCATCCTCCCACACACACTTGCCCCTTTGAATTCCTTGTGGCCACCTCTGACAGTCCCTGGGGGCGATTCTTCTTCCACTCCCGCACTAGGAAGAGGGGAAAGTGCCACAAACTAATCTGCATTTCCAAGTGCAAATAAAACCACATCCTTTAAACTGCTCCTATAAAAAGGGAGATGCCAAATACCATATTAAAATAAAATGAACTTTTGGCTGAGGTGGTTAACAGAGATACAAAGCTTTTGTCAAACTGCTAAGCGTGTAAAGAACTTTGTCACAGTTTTGCAAATAAGATTCAAGTTGCATATTTATGAAGAAGGGGGGTTTCTACAGAAAACAAAAAAAGTATTTTTTTTAAAAAGTGTTTCCATACACACAGTCTCTAAAGATGCTAAAGAGCATAATTTAACACTGGATAGAGAACAAAAATTGGGCGTTTTCTTCTCTGAAGGTAGTAGCTTGTGCATTTTAAATAAAATACGTAATTTTAGTAGTGATTTTTAATGATAAGCTGTAATACTTATGACCACTCTCGTGAAACCTCCTATGACAGATTAAGTAACATAGAAAAGATACCGAATTAGACAGCCTGTTACAAATCTTACACAACCAGTTGATGGATTTCAGTGTGTACCACATCTTACAGGACAAGGGACTTTGGAAACAGTTCTGTACAAACCCCTGGAGTGAATAAAAAAACTTGAGTTGTTTCTTGGTCAAGATTCAGCTTGACCCTTCACCACCCAACACAACATGGACGTGAGCCCAGACACTCTGCTCAAGTTTAGAAGTCACGGATGCAAAACTTTTCCAGTCCTATTTATGCCTGGAAAAGCCCAGCTCCCACAAAAGCCAAACAGACCCAGGAGATGGATGCTTCTCTGCCTTTAACTTTTAAATAGAGAATGGTTAAGATTACACATTTCAAGTATGCAATTCAGATGCCTTTACCATAAACAGGAAGAAGAAAAAAAAAAGTCTTAAAAAACCCCAACACCCTGAGTTTTTCTCAGGAAAATGCAAGATATGGTAAAACCCCCCCCTTTTCTGAAAGGGGCCCCAATCCCCCACTCCCTTTTCTCAGGAAAATGTCATTAATTCATAGTCAATTTCAAGTACCTTTCTTGCTTAAGCCACTTACGCCGTCCATCATGAAGCGAGGATGATGCTTAGCAGTGAAGGTATCAAGTATATATAGATTATACAAGCTATTAATTTCTTTTATAGGGTGTCTTAACACAAACAATTGCTCAGCCTGAGCCGAGAGCAGTTGGCCACCAAACTGAACAGAAACAAGCAGTGTGCGTGGGGGGAGGTTAAGCATTTAAGATACGCCACCATCTGTAGCATTTGCCTACCACTGCTGATACACACTTGTACTAACAAGCCAGATTGCAAGAGGAAATCTCTTTTAAAATATAGTTACACAGATACTGAAATAAAGATAAATTAACATACTGCATCTGTAACAGGGTATGAAGTGCTCTCCGTGTCAGAAATCCAAGAGGATGTGGGGGAGGAGTTGAAGGAACAAAGAAGGAACTCATGCAGAAGTAAGCGCTGCTCCAAACTCCCGATCCCCAGCTCTGGCAGCTGAGATGACGTCTCTGAAGCACCAGCTGAAAGAGAGCCTTGGTCAAACAAGCTAGAATCCCATTTTGTATCTTACTAGAAGCTTTTTGCATCTGTACAGCTGACTGAGGCCTCACCACTTACTGCTCTTCCATCGCTGGAGTTGGGATGAAAGACAGAGTCTCCAAAGATGCTTTTTCTGGGTGAAACACGCTGGAGAGGGACCTCCATTCTGAGACAAGCCTGAGGAACATGAGCTGAAGGAGATATTTCTCAGGTTGCTGTGGTCTATCCCAGGGCATTCTCCTAAAAGAAGTCACAAGATTATAACAACATTCCTTTGGGACCTGGGTATTTAAGGGCCAGACAACAATCCCACGCAGAGCCCAACATTTCAGAGTGTTTTTGTTTTACAAGTTAACACACAGAGGCCTACTATAAATGTTTTATTTAAAGTAAAAAGTGTGCACAAATATATGGAATGATTACACGACAACATTCAAGACCATATTCCATATGAAACAGGAAAATAATAGTGACAATATTAACTAGCAGAGCACCCATAAGAATCCAACTCGTATACAAAAAGGAGGTTACTCCACATAAATACATTATGCTTCTGATGCAGACACTTTCTCCAAAAGACAAAGCTGACTGCACAGGTTTACACCCGATGTCCCTTCTGAAAATGTATGACAGTTGCAATATGCTTAGCCATGAAAAATAACTGTTAACATTATGGCACTTTGGAGAAAACCGAAGTTTAAAAATGGATTTACAGGCATTTAAGATGTTTGTCACTTAGCAACATTCTTAATGGTTAGGTACGTAAATAGAAAAAGTTATCTTTTCTGTGACATGATCTATAAAAAAAAATTCAACTGTAGCTTTAAGCACAAAAGACAGTGTTTTACTCCTTTACTCTTTTGTGATAAACAGCAGAAATGCCCTTCTTTACTTAAAGCCATTTTACTTAATACCCCATGTAATACTAAGCCACTGTAGAAACAAGGCTTTTCTTGTTTGCTTTAAATAACTTCTAAGTTTATTATCAATTAAGTCCTGATCTCTAAACTACTCATGCGGGTGTGGAAGTCAGAGGAGAGACAATTAATCACAAGTTTAAAACTGCATGTAAGCAGTTCACTTGACACACACAAAACGCGCTAAAGTTATTAGCTGCTCTTTAAAAGGAGGTTTTCTCCAATATTTTACATTTGAAAATATACAACTTGAATTTAAGGGAACCTGATTTTTAACAGTGCAGAGGTTCAAAGCTTCCCCAAAACTGGGGCCCCTTCACTTCCTAGTTTTGAAAACTCAGCCCAACACTAAAGAGCTTCCTATTCACGTTCTGAAGAAAAATATGAACTAAATACCATATCGTGACACCTGTGTGCAATCCCTCTCCTCGAAGCTAACATGTAAGTGAAAAAAACATTAAGCAGCAGATTTGTGCTATCAATTTACAGTGTTGCCATACATGGATTTTCAAGGAGAGAAAACAACCAGGCAGAAATCTTATTAAAAGCTTCAGATAAGGCTTGCTAACTTGTGCTTACAGATACTTAGATCTGCTTTCAGTAACGTGTAGCTTGCCTTACAGCTCTTAATTATAACACAGATTCATTCTTTCAGTGTCTCTTAATCCCTTTTCCCCAAATAATGAAAAAAAAAAAAAAAGTGGTACATTTGGCATTTCTCCGGCCTAAGACATTCAAAACTATTCCTTAAACATTAACAATGGGAATTATCTGTGCTGTATATTTCACTGTCTACTAATATGAAATGTAAGAATCACAGCCCCCCAAAATCCTAGTTTGAACCATTCTTTCAGTTTAGTCCAATTGCTTTACTATTAACTTTTGAGTCTACTACCAACATGTAAGGTTTGATTGTGATTACAAATCCCCACCTGTAAGTGGAGAAGTTAAGGGAGTCATTGTGGAGAGCACCTATTTTTTCCTAGATGTGCTTTTTCCACTGGCAAAGTCAAATGCATTTCCAACAGTATGGCAATAAGATTATTTTAAATAAAAAAAAAAGGAAACAATGCCCTTATTTTGGCCATAGCTGCAACGAATGCGGTTCTGATACAGGTAAGACAGAAAGTGTAAAAGCAATAAACAGAAGAATGAGGTTCTACATTTGCCAATATTAGCTGCCCATTACTGCTAAACTACATGTGGCAGATTGTAACTTTTTAAAGTATTAACTGAATTCCTTTTATTTAAACTGACACTTTGTATCACGTACAACCCTCGCTGGAAGGGGCAGGCTCAGAAAGGCACTCTCTGCGCATCTGCGTACAATTCCTAGTGTATCATTTTGGAGCAAAGCCTATAGATTCTGGTATCGAGTTCCTCGTCTCCTTTTGGATAGGATCAATATACCCTACGAAGGCAGCCATCCTTGACCTATTCAGTTTAAAAATCTGCTCTCCTTGCTGTCATCTCCATCTGAAGGGCGATAACATTGCTCTAATTTCTAAGGAGAACAGGGAAATTAGATGTTTAGAGGGAAGAGATTTAAAACCACAGAAGTCATAAAGTCTTACTTCCCTTGCTGGAAAAATGGAAGTCCTTTAATGGTATTTTATTACATCTCCTAGTGCAATTTGTTATTCTTAAAGCAGTAAGAAAACTTTCCTCTATCAGAACGCTGTATTGGCAGATTATACACTCAGACCCCATCGTTCAGTCAGGAGCCCCAGAGACCCAACTTCTCTATTAAAATTCTAATTTTGGCAAAACCGTTGGGAAGTTTGACATTTGAAATCTGGCAGCCAAAGGTTCAAGCATAACAACTGTCCCAGATGACAATACAAAAAGAAAATTAGTAATTCACATGAGGTGGCAAGGGTAAGGTGTTCAGTTACTCGTTTTACGCAAGTGCATCCAGATAAGGAGACGTTTATCCATGCAGAAACAAACAGGGTAACAATTGTCACAGTCCAGAAATGGAGAATTCAGACACATTCCTCAGCTGACATCAAAAGGGGATTTATATATTCAAAGCCTTCAAATTCAGACTGGTCAATCTTCTTCACAATATCACTATTAAGATGAAAAAACAGTCATTAGCTCAGCAAAATTAAAAAGGTAACAACAGTAACTGGTAGTTTGTCTCAAAATTTAGACCCGTAGAACAGATTGCAGTTGAGAACATTTCCCTTCTTTCTTTTGTCCCTCTCTATCCTTACAGTAACCACTGGTTTGTTTCTAGCCCCTAGAATGGTAACAGAACACAACCCCACCCAGGGGCAGTGACTGGGCTGCTCCCACGCCCACATCCTCTCCACAAAGTAATCTGCAAGGTTTGCAGTTTGAAAACTTTCCTACAAGACTCAGTTTGGTAAAAAACCTGAAAACATAAGGATGGGATAGATACTGCATCTGCACCAGCAACTTCTATAAACTTTACTTGTATATTACGTATTTACAAAGGGATGAAGAAGGAAGTGGGACCTCAGACCTAATTAATGTGAGTAGGCAATGTTTAATGGTCACTGTTTGTGTTTACATACTACATAAACATTATACAAAACCCTAGAAAAAGTCCTAAAATACAAACAGCAGTGGCTCAGTCAAACTAAATAGGCCTTTCCCGCCTCATCCCAAATCAAGGCCCCTCAGGAGTAAGGAACCCAAATCCATTACCAAATCCAAATGCACTATCATGCATTTTGCCAAGGCTTTTCGGCCAGGAGAATCTCACTTGACAACTAAGAATTTAAAATACCCAAACAAGCCAAACAAAGCATTTTCTCTTGTTCAAAACACCCAAGATGAATTCAATCTAAACCCAACATTCTAGAAACAGCTTGGCTTAAAGTGATGCAAAAATAAACCACTTGGCAAGACAGGTCTTTTCCTTCACACCTTCATTTCTTGCAGATGATACCACTAAAACTTGTAAAATAGCACTTATTCACCTTTCCTTAACTAAGATTCTTTATAGCAACTTTCCCACCATTAGTTCTTACATCACACCAGACAACCTCTACTGTAAGGACACATAACAGAATTTTCTCCAAACTAACCCAAGAAAATATTTACTGCTTCACATATACTCTATGTATTACAACTGGAGATATTAAATGAACTTTAATAACTCCTTCACGGATTTATCAGAACTTCTTAAATTCTACATTACTTACTCATCATCCGGAGTGAGCTGTACAGGTTCATTGGTGAATTGGGAATCAAAGTTATCCAGACCAAATTCTCCAGATATATTTGGTTTAAATGGAGGCACCACTTGCTTTTGCTCCATCTAAGAATAAATGCACTTAGTGACACCAAGAACGTTACAACCTACAGAGTTACTTTTAAACAAGGCAGGAAGTTACTATGAAGTTTCTTTTGAATACTTTCTACAATCATTGTATTAATCTACTGCACTTAATGTGTGTAAAAGGGTTGAAAGATTCTGTATAGTCATTATGGTGCATCTTAAGAGCTTAAGGTTTTTGAAGTTTTTACATCATTTCTCGTGCTCAAAGCAAGTTGTCAAGCCATCATTGCACACAAAATAAATTAAGCCAAGGCAGCGAGTGTTCACCTACCAGATCCCAATCGACATTGCGAAAGAATGGATGTCCCTGGATGTCTGCAAATCCCGTTTGAGGGTGGCAGCCTAAACGTTCCTTTGGATCCTGTGCAAGGAAGAAAATATTTCTAAATGGGTGCCACACATGAATAAAACGCAAACATTACAAATCCTGTGAGAAATAGAACAGTAGAGTTAAGAGAGTCACTGAAGAACTAATTACCATTATTTATTTGGGAAACTGTTCCCATTTACTGTCTGAAATAGGCATGAATATACAGAAGCCTTTAACAGAATTTTACATAAACAACCATGCCATCTTTCTTCATTTTTATTCAGGCCTGTTTAAACAGACTATCTATTTCAGAGCAAACTTGCTTAGATTACAAGTTCATTTTATTCTTCTCCCCACCCACACCTTCCTGAGTGGACTACACCAGGTGATCACAGTGGGGTTCTACCTGCAGGTTACTGAAAAATGCTGTGCAATGAAGGTTATTTTAACAATTCCATCTCCATGTACACATGTGCACACACTAAGGAGTTGTAACGGAATCAGTGTTCTCAAACAGCATTACTTTTTTCAAAATAATTTAACCAAATCCGTTTTCTCCTGTACCTCTTTCTCCCCACAACTCTAATGAAATAAAGGCCAGCATGTTCTTGGACTAGTCCACCACCATGTAGGCACCTTCTGACTCTCAGGCTAGTTGGCCACCAGCAAACAGCACGTGCTGCCTCTGCATTTCCCTCCATGAAGCTGTCAGAAGTTGTCAGTGATTTGCCAACCTCTTTCTCTTTAAGAGCCAAAATATATCTGCTATTTGTCCAGTTGCTGAGATTAAAGAAACCACTTGGACCATTTCAATTTGATATTTACTCACGATCCCAGCCTGAGAACGTGGAGATTCATGTTTTAAGTATCTAGAATACATCCCCCAGCCCCACTGAGATGCTGCTTTAAGGTCACACCTTTTCTACCCTGTTTCTGCATATGGCAGATGAAGTATGTCTGCTACACAGCAATTAGTCAACAGGTTTTAAGAAAAACAGTTGCTCTTGAGAAGTCTTAAATAGTCCCCTTTAGCTCTTACCTTATTGAGGAAACTCTTTAGAACACCTGCTGCTTTAACAGAAAGGGATCGGGGAATTCGGATCTGTTTTTCCAAAATCACTGCAGGAAAATAAAGTTCGTGTCAGCCTTTGCATCTTGAAAGTTAGATTAAAGGTAAGTAGAAACACAGCACTAAAGCGTAGGAACACTCGTGGTACTCACCTTGGAAAAGATAATCCTCTGTGTTCTGATCAGGGTTATCAGAACTCCCAACGATATCGAAGGGTGACCGGCCCGCCATCATTTCAAACATCAGCACACCAAGTGCCCACCAGTCTACGCTGAAGCCTGGAATCCAAACGAGGAAACACCACTGAAGGTATTTTGAAGCAAAGATACCAACACGCAAAAGACATTTTGAGAAGAAAGAACCAATTAAAAAAATGTAAGTCTTGCCAGTCTTTTGGATTATCTGAGCAGGTAACGATTGTACTAGACATTACATGGCTCATTACGTGCGCAGCAGGAGGGAATGCTGTGAGGTTTGTGAAAGGGATGTCTGCAAGGCATTGATATCTAACACTCTCATTGCTGCCACATAAAGCTCCAAAACTGAACACAATTCAGGAATATCATTAGTAGTATCCAAAATAGGTATAAACAATCATAGATTTGGGACACTCAAGCTATTCTTCAAGATTGATAAAAAGAATTTGAAGTGTGGAAGGCAAGGTATCTCATCTGCTTGGTGTGATGTTTCCTGCCTTTCCTTTGAAGTGTTTGTTTACTTTTTCAGATAGGATACTGAAATAAGACTGACCACATGTTATACTTTCTGCTACATTTATACTTTCTGCTGCTAAACAAGTAAGAGACAAAGTGAAAGCTATACAGTAGCAGTGAAAAAATTCAATTTACCATAATCCTCTCCTCGGAGAATTTCAGGTGCAATATAGTTTGGAGTCCCACAGAAGGTGCTGGTTGTGTCACCAGGCCTCAGACCCTCCTTTAAGGAAACACAGGAAGACAATACTTTACAGTTATCCAAAGATCCCACACTCCCCCTCTGCTAAGAGCTTCACTATGAGTTAATAGTCCTGAATAAACTGGTTTTGTTTTGGTAAAACTATATTTAAATCTCTATCTAAATGAATATGAAACACTCCTTGCTTCAGAAAAAACAGAAGTAGGTCACATCTAGAGTCTCAAGATGATGGCATCTAGCTACTGATGACAACATCTTTCTAGGTTTTGGTTAGTAAGCTCCACGAGAGGCAAATGGGACTGAGCTGGGGCATGACACCAAGCTGACAACAGCTTACATGAGCGGGGTGTGCAAGACAGACAGAAGGTTCTCAGAGAAGAACGTGGGGTGCAGAATTGGGGGGAGTTACCCAAAGAAGTAGTACAGTCTTCACCCTTGGAAGTTTTCAAGGCCAAACTGAATAATACCCTTAGGAACCTGGCCTGATCTTATAGCTGCTTTGAGCAGGGGATGGATTAGACTCCCTGAAGCCCTTTAAACCTGTTTGATTTCATGCTTTTTCAGTTGCTTAGCCAAAATTGTGACATTTGAAATGTTTTTAACAGATCAGCATAATTATATGGCAATCCCATACCTGTGCTCCAGTGTCTCTATAGTGACAGTTTTTCCTACAGAAAATGGGAAGTGTCATAGAATCCAAGTGGGAGGAAGTGTGACTGACATATTTCAACCTCTTGCTCTTTTTGAAATCAAGCTCTCTTGACTCTTTCAGCCTACACCTCCCAGTCAAGCTGATACAGCAGCTTTATATATATATAAATATATATATAGTCTGTGCACTCTGGCATTTCCTTCTCTTTTCTCTATTTGTAGAAGTGAAATGAGTGTAACAGCCTATCTGCACTGCATATAAACAAATATCATCTTGTAATTTATGACAATTTTTTAATTGTTGATTTTACTCCTCAGTAAGGAACTAAATCTTACCTTGCACATGCCATAATCTGTAAGTTTAATATGCCCTTCAGAATCTAGTAGCACATTATCCAGTTTTAAATCTCTGTAGATTATCCCTCGTTCATGTAAATAGTTCAATGCTAGACTGATTTCAGCTGAATAAAATCTAGAGTAGAAGAAGATATTGATTACTCAATAATCAAAAACCCAAACCACAGTAATATAGCCTTGGTAGTATGATACTTTTCTAAATATAACCCCCTGTGTTATATTATTTTTCATCAGAGAAGTGGCTAAATTTATAATCATATAAACATTTCTACCCACAGTCACTTGAAAGATTATTATTAATTATTATTAATGTCTACTGAAACCATCCCTTTCATCTCACCATCTGAGATTAAGCATATGCACCAAGAGCTCAGCATTTGCCTGGACAGCTGGTAGCGGTTGTTATAAAAGAAACACATTGATACCATTAGACAGTTAAAAAAATACCACAAAAGTGTTTTTCTATATAAAAATTCAGAATCAGACTGAAGTCATCTAAGGTAATGCACAAGCAATACCTAAGTGCTTCCTATTACAGTTCCTCCTTGAAACAAAAATATGGTAGCTTGCAGCATTAAAATGAGAATGCAGTTTCACATTCCTTAAATCCTTAACATCTGGAGAGCATTTGCTGCCTCATCATCATAATCTCTGCACCGTGTCAGAAAACCAACTGCTTTGATGCAAAAAATCTGGAACTAGATGTACCTGGCATGTTCCTCTGGCAGCTTTCTCTGTCTCTGCATGTGAAACATCAGATCTCCCCCATTTACATACTCTATAACGAAGAATAACCTGAAACACACAGGAGTTTGTTACAAGAGATTCTATACAACGCTGAAAGAGGTTGGAGATGTCATAGGTCTGTTAACAAACAAAGTCAATTCAATTCCTCCCTTCCCTGCTAGTATGGGTGGTTTCATCATTTTCCCTCCCTCTGAATAAATTTCCAAAGTCAAAAATCAAGTATATGAAATTTCTCTGGATAATTTCCTTTATTGCTACAGGAAAGCGAAGTAATCCTTCCCACATCCCTAATCCTTTACAGCTACTGCTTGTCATTATTATGTATGACTATATAAATAGATTCACATCAGTTTCTATGCACAAACCAGAAAAAAAATTTAAAAAAAAAAAATCTCATTTTCCTTCCCAATCCCTTTAGTTTCCTTTGTTTGCAGTTAATACTACCAATATATTACAAATACTCTTTCTTCTCATATCCCTCCACTAGCTTGTCACCTTTTCATACAGCAAAGATGTTGTTTAAATATACAAATATACAAAATTATTACAGTATGGAAAATTTATTAATCTACTGCAATCTCTTCTCCTATATATAAACACAAAGGAAAATAATAATTTTCGTCTGTTAGCCCGCTTTCCTTTTTAAAATTCACATACTATTTTCCCAGACTTGCTCAGAGACTCGTCTCCAGACAGTCTGAGCAACTCATTTTTTGTGTTTCTGATTTTTCTCTCCTTAAACCCTTTTTTCCTATTGCAGGTTCTGTCTTTTACTTCATATTCTCAAGCCTTTTTTTGCCCTACCTGCAACTCCCCTCCTGTCCAGAATCCTCTCTCAGTGCTTTACAATCATTTGCATCTTCCCAACCTGAAAAGCTCAAAATTAACTTTACCTTTTTGCTCATAAAATGCTACATTGATTTACAGTATGTTGACTTTCACTATCTACCTAACAGTGCTTTAAAGAGGCCTTTGAAGTGCCCAAGAATATGAAATCTTTCTTTAAGAAGACTATCTTTTAATTCTCTTATGAGCTTTACCTGCTTTCTGTCTGGAAGCAAGAGTGTAGTCCAACAAGAAATGGATGATTTGAAGCCTGTTCAAAGACGTGTTTCTCCGTCTGAACCCAATCAATATCCTATTTATTTAAAAAAAAAGAGACACTCAGAAAAGGATTGTTGTACTTCGGTCAAGTATTAAGAACAATTAGCAGAAAGATACTCAAGTGTTTTGCCACCCTCATTTTACTTGAAAGCAATTAGATATATAGTTCTCCAATGTTAAATAAGACATTTATCATACTCTTTCTTTTTTTTTTTTCCTGTCTTGTGCATCCTGTACTTTTAGCTTCATTGTGTAATTACACTTGGGAATGAAAAACCACCCATGTGGAAGAGACAAACTGGTGCAGACAATTGAAAAGCAGCATCAAGAAATGCATAAGAAATCAGTGATAGAGAAATAAACACAAAAGTTCTTGGGTATCAAACTGTAGACAGTTGAGCCTTTTCAGAGCAACGTAAAGAAACGCAAGGGAAACCTTCAGCAACAAGAGGTGTTAAATTGGAGTTTAATACTACAATTCTGATTCATTTTCATCATCACTGTATAAGCTACACATTTTTAAGATGGAGGTCTGATATAAAAACCAGACCACCCATTTATTTTTCAGCCCAGCAAGCCAGCGTAACAGGAGAAATATGGAACACTGCTCCAAAATAACGAAGCAAGCCAGGCTGATTAACTTGAACTCTGCAGGGGCCTTGCTGCAGACAGTGATGATCACAAAAGGAGACAGGGAAACAGAGGACACGAGGCTCTTGACAGAAAGCATTGGCACAGGAGGGCAGTCTGTCAATAAAGACCTCAAAATTGTTTATCTTGTAAATCTTCTATAGCATAGGATGTCTAAGAAACCACGTGTATGATTTTCAATTAGTGTTGCAGACCCAGAAGCCTGGCAACCACCTTGTGGCAGATACGGAATCTCTTTGAAAGAGTTGCCCGATTTATTTGATAAAATGCTTTCCTACCTCATCATCATTGACGAGCTCTTTCTTCACCACTTTCATGGCATAAATGCGCTCCGTTTTCTTCAATCGAACAAGCAGGACTTTGGCGTAACTGCCTCTCCCTATAACCCTCAGCAAGTCGAAATCCTGAAGACCCAGACTGGAGGAAGC
The DNA here is from genome assembly GCA_004320125.1 of Scolopax mira. NCBI lineage: Eukaryota > Metazoa > Chordata > Aves > Charadriiformes > Scolopacidae > Scolopax > Scolopax mira. The sequence continues at coordinate 76,300 of BJBW01009001.1, forward strand.
TTTGCCACTTTCTCTGATGCTCATTGCCTGTTGATAAAGAGACTTTGAAATTAGGAAGCAGGCTCGGCAATTTTAACAACCGCAAAAGTTAGCATTTCGAATAGACCAGCAAAATGAATATAAACAAGTAATGCAATTAACACTTGTTATTCTTGAAAATGCACCATCCTGGAAAGGAATGCAAGGGGAAAGAGAGGAGGCAGAGAAGACTTGGCAGATAAGAAACAAATGAAACTGCAGAAGTTTGGAATACTTTCTTCTAAGTCACAGCACATCTATACTTTTTAAAGCAAAGCATATTTCAACTCAAAGTTCAATATAGAACAGCTTGCAAGCCATATAGGCATATACCTGAGTGGGCAACCAAATGTGCTTTAGGTACTAGTTTTCTGTTTGTAACAAATTAATTTACTAAAATATCAAAATTGAGAGAGATAAAGGCTCTAAGATCCCCGAACACAGTTGGCACGGTTAAGATATTTTACCTCTTTTTCTTCCCCAACATGGTCCAAGCTTTCATGACTTGAGGGATTGTATGGAATCACTAGAAGTGCAAAAAGAAAAGCGATCAGACGGATACAAAACAATAGTATTTTCTTTTGCCTTAAAATTTCCCCTCCACGAGAGCTCAGAGAGATACACAATTTAACCGCATCTATTTATAAGCTTTCAAACCTGTTTGATTTTTGGGTTTTTTTAACCCATCAGAATCATTCTTTTGCAATACTACATTAATAATCAATTACAGCTAATAAAAAAACCCCCGTAATTATATTTGGAGATCTCTTCAGGTTAATCTTGACTCCACACACAGAGAATCTTGTACAGAATTGTGGTTTGTTAGGTTTTTAAACTAATTATTGTCTATCTCCAAACTCAATTGTTAGGACCATCACTCTGCTACAAGAACGAACTTGTTTGGCAACTGATCCAGGGAAAACCCTGATAATTCTGTTAAGGGTTTTTTTGCTTGCTTGATTGGGTTATTTAAAGTACACAGCTTAAGATGGAAAAATATAACTGACAGCCTAAATTCTTCCTTTTTAGCCAAGTTTCTTGAACTGATCAGAAATAGAAAACAGAAATTTATAACCCCTTGAGCATTAAAAAGCCATCTTATTTTTCTTGCTCTATGAACAGAAGAAGGGTTTTTAAAATAATTTACTTAACGTTGCTCTGTTTCATTTTAAACCCCAAAGTTCATGTTTCAGCAACTTAGAGTAATTTAAAGAAAAAAATTACATCTTACCTGATTCTACATTATCTGGATGCACTGATGATGGATCCATAGGCATTATTGGTTCCTGCAAATATGCACAGGATTTTCTTAATAGACTGTCCGAGTGTAAGAGACATAATTTTAGAGAGAATATATTAAATAAATGATCCCTGAGCAATATAATCTAGGTAGTTCTTCACTTGATTAGTCAACATAGTTACTACTTTAATCCATACACAATAAAAGAAGCCACTACAGTCCGTATTTAACTTATTTGTCAGAAGTTATGACATGCTTGCAGAAGCTGTTGAAGTGACAACTTAGGAAAACAGAGAAAAGTATAGCAGATGAGAAATGAGAGAAACACTCAAGTACTTCAGCAGTATACATATTAGTCAACTGAATTCACAAAATGTAGATTTGGAGCTGCCTGCTTTTAGTATTGAACCAGAAGCAGTAATCACCTAATTTTTTCCAGGGACTTAAGAACTTCTGCACTTGATTTTCCTTTTCTGTAAAATGGGAAATAGTCTAATAATCTAACAGATGTTTAGAGAATTTATTTTACCTTTAACTCACTTGAAAGATGCAAAATAAAGGATCAGTTAAATATCACTTATATGTTTATATTTGACACAGGAAAAAAATATCAGCTGTGAAAGTAAGGCTCCCATCTTGCCACGTTACTAAGTGACTCCCAAAATTTCTTGCAGAGCATCACAGTAACCATGAAGAATGGTATTTCATCTACTGTGACTATTTGCAGGCTACAGTTTGAAAATCATTAGGATTAAGTGGGCTTTTTCACTTGATTGGTCAGCTGGGTTTTTTTAAGACAACTTTTTAGAGAAGTTTTACTTACTGGTTGTAGCGTGTGACGGCCACATTCAATACTGACAAGTTTGTGACACTTCTTGTGAACAAGGAGTTTGCAATTGATGCATTTATACCCCTGGCGACCCAGGCCCCATATTCGGTCAGTGCAGATGGCACAATGAGCTCTCTAGAATGACAAATCAACAAAACCAATTAAAGAACAAAACTTCACAATTAAAACTTTTCAGCCACATCTTCATTAACAGAGAACACAGGACAGGAGACCGGAGAGATCCCTACTGAACGTGCCACTATACCAAGAGTCTCTATCTGGAAAGTTTAGGAACAAAGGCTAATTTGCTATGTGTCTTGTCATCTCTCTGTGCAGAGAAGTCCTTACATTTGTACAGAGAAAGGCAGGAGAGCAAAAGCTTCAATACATCAAACCACCAGATAACAGGAAATGGGAAGATCGCCACTCACTGAAGGACACTCACAAAACAACTCAAAAGAACCATGAAAACAGGGAGCCTACAAAAGCAAGAGTGGAAAGTAATTAAACTATGGTGCCTTGACAGCCTTGGACCAGGAAGAGGTCAAAATAAAAAAAAATTTAAAAAAGCAAAGATAAAAGCAGAAGTTAGATATGAAGGATGACCAGGATGAAGTTTAGTGGAGACAATCTCAAGCATTAAGCACGGAATACACTAAGCTTAGAAAAGAAGGAAAGATTATTGAAGCTGTCAAGGAACCCGACTTATTCAAATATTCTGGATTTGGTTTTTGCTGTTGCTTTTTCTAAAGAGAGCAGAAAGCCTTCCTGGTCCTTAGCTAATTATATTCGACCATTGGTTCTTGAAAAGATTACAAATGGTTTGTTATTTTCACTTGATTACATGCCATAATAAGCAGTCTGTTTGGAGAAACATCTGTTTTTCACTTAAAAGGCATGAAAGAAAAGGCTTTGCATAGTAAGGGGAGATCACACCTTTTTACTCCCAAAACTTAAATAACTGAAAATGTACTTTCAGCTCAGATATCTGATACCTGTGTTCCAGGTTACCCTCTGGGGAGATTTTAAGGGAACACAGGAGCATTTAACATAATTGATATCATGGTTTCAGAGTACATGTAAAGGGAATTGAAGCCAATTTCTTTTTTTTTCCTGTGTTGAGGTCCTGATAATTTAATAATAGTTAAGTTTCCCAAAAACTAGAGGGTTACCAGAAGGCTACATACTATAGACAAAAATTAGAGTAAAACTACCTAATAATTTTCCAAGGCAGTGACAGCGTAACGAGGCAAATAAGACATCCCTGTATCATGGTTTTAAGTACCCAACAAGAATCTCACCCTGTTAAATCGTTTGGCTTGGAAAGTGTGCCCATTTGCACAATAGAGCTTTCGCCACCGGCGGGCGCCTCGGCGATAAATGGATTCTAAGAGGAAAAACATAGGATTATATCCATAAAAATATAAACACAGAACTACAACATCTTCCTTCTCACAGACATTTCTGTGTGGAGTGATTGGCAGAGTAAAGTTTCGCTCCCGCACCTCACAGAAACACAGAGGTGCGTTCCAAGTGTCTTCCATTTTTTTAAATTTTGGAGAAAATTTGAAGTAGAATATTCTGATCGACTCAAAGTTAATTCTGCTTTTCCAAAATTAGAAGGAACAGTGAATCAAGAGAAGGAAAACTGCTCAGCAATACAAACACTTGGTGCAAAGTATGCATCTACATTCGGGGAGGAACTGTGGTGAAAGGGAAGGAGGGAAGAAAGTGAATTTCAGGAGCATGCCCTGATTTATCAGATTGCTTGCACAAATCCTCCAGCGTTTTAGATTTTTACATCCACAGTTGCCACTGTTTAGGCTTTTTTAATTTTTATTTTTTATTACTAGAGGCATGGCAGGAACCCAAATTGAAAACAGGAATATACAAAACTACACTGAATTGCAAATCTATTTCTGATTCACTCTGCAATCTTTTTCTTTTCTTTTTTTCAGAAAAGCAGCATTATCCATACTGCCAGAGTTAATTTCTAAACATAAACATTTACATTTGTCAGAGACTTGGATATCAACCTGAGAGATGCATGTGCATAGCATACATATGCTCAAAATTACCTCTTTAATGTCTGATAAATTAGATATTTTCATAGGATATTCCTCATAGTAACTAAACATTTTAAAATTAATCAATCACAGATCTCTTAAATGGTGATAGGATAAGACATTACCGTTGGTTACAAGCCTTTGTTCATCAGTCAGCCAGAGAACTGGCAACTCCCCAAAAAGTCAGGAATGTGATAAAAAACTGTCACGACAGAAGAGGCAAAAGCAAGGAAAGCAGAGTGACATGGATAGTTAACGGAAATGTGAAATGCTTATTAACAATGATTCAGAAGTGACAAACAAACAATTAAGTTTAGCAAGACTTTCTATTCCTTTTAAATATTTCAGTTATAGAAATCTGCATTATTAATATTCATGAGTGTGGGATGTCTAACCATAGAATATTAACACCTTCTAAAACAGATCTGAATTCCTGATTTTCTGTACTACTTAACTAAAATGCAAACTTACTGTCTTCTCCTGGACAAGGCATGCCAGGCCGTTCTGGTACACAAGGAAATACTGCAAGAAAAAGACATTAACTGCTGATTAATTTTTATTTTGGACAGAAAATAAACTTTGGGGTTAAACACAACACTTCCAGAAGGAATTATTCAACTGTTTCGGAAGACAGCACAGGAGGCATTTTAACAAAACCTTGGGCAACAGAAGGCGAGTCAAAAAACTGCCACAAAACCTTTTTGATGGATATAACTGTGACATACAGGAGAAATATAAGCAAAAAGCAGAATAAAACAAATTATTTCCTAATGGAAGTAACTAGAAAAAAGGTAATGGTTCTCATGTGACCAATCACCACAGTCAGAATTTGGAAACCTTGGCTATAAACATACTGTATTACAGTGTCCTAACAGCTACATATGATCATGTCTACATTAGCCATTTTTTTCAGTTTATTTAGCTGTCAGAGAGAAGTCTGTAACTGGTGCTGGTTTAA
>BJBW01009002.1:0-14934 GCA_004320125.1 Scolopax mira
GGGGGTGTCCCTGTGACTGCAGGGGGGTCGGATTAGATGTCCTTTGGAGGTCCCTTATAGCCCAGATGATTCTATGAGAAGTTACCATCAGGAGCAAGCATTTGGTCTGACTCCCCCTCTGCCCTCCTTCCTCCCTGCAGAGACTGCTTCAAAGGGAACTGGTCAGGGCAGCAGGAACGGGATATCAACACCACGTTCCCTAAGGCACATCTTACAGCTCATGGCAGTGCCAGCACTCTGCAAATGCCCACCTTGCCAGGACAGTCCCAGGGTATGACAGAAGGAGCTGGGAAGACAAATACCCAGGCAGGTTGAATCATAGAATAGAATCATTTTGAGAGCAGCTATTGCAGGAGAGGGGAAAAGGGGATGTCTCCATGATCAGTTTAACCCAGGAAAGCTTTCTGATGCCCAACAAGTGTCCACGGAGAGGCTGTCACAGATAACTGGGAGCTTCGTAAGATGCAACTTTATATTTTTTCAGGACTCTGGTACTGCCCTATGTGTCAGTTTAGTGCTGGATTCTACCCCTCCATCAGATTTGGACAATACAAATTGCAAGGCGCCAAAGGCCGATGGCTGGAGGAAAGGGGCAGGAAAGGACAGCAGAGACTGAAGCAGGCACTAAGTGGTGCCAAAAGTCATTTTGGCTTTGTGTTTCAGTGGGACCTCGTGTGCGAGCAGCGTGGACTGAACCAGGCGACAGCAACCTTCTTCTTCATTGGCGTAACGATGGGGGCCGTGGTGTTCGGATACCTTTCAGACAGGTTTGACCCCTTTCAGGCTGTTTCTCTGGTTCTACAGCAAGAACTTCACAAATCTGTGACCCTGCAAAGGGCAGTCGGAGGGACAGAGAAAGGAGAAAATACAACCATAAAGGGAGAATCCAGCCTCTCGCACAATGATTGGATTAAAGTCGTACTGGGAAGCAATGCATTGGCTAAATTAATGAAGCAGCCAGTTAGAAGCCCACCAGAGCAGAAAAAAATAATCCCCTGTCTGTGACGCTGTGTTTGGAAAAGACAATATATATAAAAAAAGAAAGCTAGTTAAAACAAAGCTGAAATAAGAGGCTAAATGAGTTAACTTCTTGCAAGTTCTATGGAAATTGGTTAAGGGCACCCAAGGGAAGGACTCAGACCAGATGCATGCCATATCTGGGGAAAACAGAGAGTCTCCAGAAGACAAAAAATGACTCTTATTACTAGAAAAGCAGAGTAAAGGAGGTTGTTAGAAGCAGGGAGGCATTCCTTGAGGAAGAGCTGAGGCAATGAGGAAAACAGGAACAAATCTGCCTGCTCTGGTTAAAATGTTAGAATGTAATAATGTACACCTGGGGGGAAAAAAAAAAAAAAAAAGGCTGAAGAATAATAGAAAGGGCATCGATTAAGAAATTAAATATTTTTGCAAGCAGCAGAACCAGGAGACCTTCCAGAGAATTCCTTGGGCAGGGGGATGTGCCGTTCAATGGACGCTCTTCGTTAATTTAATGTCTGAGTTTCCCACGCAGGAAACTGCTTCCCGATTTTCTTCCTCGGGGAGCAAACAAGCGTTTGGGCGTACAGCGAGCTGCAAAATCACCACACAGCAGAGGGGAATCAGCTTCACACTGGGAAGCATCCCTGTGGTCTTTGAGCTGAAGTTTTTGGGCGTTTTTACATTCGTTTCTTTGCACAGGAGTTTATCAGTCTGTTTCCGCGAGGACCCTCCCGGCTGATCTTCTACAAATGGGGTTTGAAGAGCAGCTGGAGGGAAAGAAACTCAGAATCAGAAAAAAAAAGGAGCAGGACAAAATAAGGCAGAAGAGAAGGTCTCTTGCTTGAGCAAGATTTAAAATAATTTGTTTTTCAAATGGACTATGAGGGGGAAGAGCCAGTAGAAGATGAAGGTGTAAAAGGAGCATCTGGAAACAAAAAGGCTGCAGTGTGAGAAAATAAATGAGTTTGCGCTCAGAGGGAGAATGTGAAGGGGCAGCATTGAAGGTGGACCTTTAAAATAAGCTCCAGGCCAGGCTGGATGGGGCTTTGAGCAACCTGGTCTGGTGGGAGGTGTCCCTGCCCAGGGCAGGGGGGTTGAAATTTGATGATCTTTAAGGTCCCATCCAACCTGAACCGTTCTATGGTTGTATGAAGCTGATAGAAGAAGGTGTGAAGAGAGACACCAGGCAAATGCCAGTAAACTTCCAGGAGCAGGGAGTGCTCATCCTAGAGCCCCACGGGCCCTATGGGATGAAAAAGCTGGAATGCTGTTGGCATTGTGTGACCAGGGAGCTGGTAAGGTATCAGTTTTCAAACTGGTGTCCAAAAAAGGCATGTCAATAGGGGAGATGTCATCTACACAGATTTCAAGAAGTTTCCTTACAAAAGACTGAGAAAGAAAGAAATGAGGCTGCCCTAGGATAAGAAGGAAGGTCTCTGCATGACTAAATAATTGATTAAAAGCCAGGAAGGAGTTGTAAGCATTCACTTTTGATGATGAAGTAAGACCTATAGGGACCTGGGTTTGGATCTGTGTGCTTTTCAGCGCATTTAAAAATTATCTGGAAAAGAAGCATGTAGGAAGCTGTTTCTGAGTGACCCTACCAGGCTGGTAGGGATTTCTGAGTGTAAAGAACTGCAGAATGAGCTTAAAAAGCTGTGACTGGATGGGAACATCAGAAGGCAAAGTTTCAAGATAGATTAATTTGAAATAAAGGGAGAAAATTCTAACTTCTCATTGAAAACTGAGGCCTCTGAGCTGACCACAGCTGCTCAGGAGCAAGACTTTGGGGTTATGACTGACAGCTGTAGGCAAACATCCACTCAGCAATGAGTAGTGACTGGGGAAGCAAACGGAAAACTAAGAATCATTAGGAAAGGAATATAAAATTAAAGAGGACATCACCCTGCAGTAACATGTAAATGTTACATGGTGACCCCACATCTTAAATACCGAGTGCATTTTTGACTTCCCTTCACCCTCTTTCCCCATCTTAAAGGGATGCAGAAGCAACGGAGAAAATTGGGAGCAATTTCTAACAAAAAAGACCAAGTTATGGCTCGACTTCCAATTAACTGGAGCAGGACCCTTCAGTCTACGGACGTGGTGGCTAATGAGGGTTTGACAGCAAGCTGTGTCCTCGTGAGCAGCCAGGAGCAGAGCTGGCCCCTGGCCACGGGGCCCACAGGTCACATCAGGAGGGGTTTGCAGCCCCTGTGATCACAGCGAGGACAGTGCGTCCAGTAGATCTGCAGGAAATCTGTTAAAATTTGGGCGTCATGCCCCCACCTCTCCCCTAAGACCCCCTTAAAAGCCACCCCACTGGCAGCCTTCCTTTTCTCTATACGGGGACAATGTCCCACTTCTTTCTGCTAACTGGAATGCAGAGATTTCATCTCCCGTGCTCCAGGCTGAAAACCATCTGGTCCTTGCATTTTGCTACAGTTCATTTTGTTCTAAGCTTCTACGGAGAACATCTCTACTGACTAATTTTACCCTGGTAAACCCTCCAAAAACCTTCATTGTGGACAGCTAGCTCCAATTATATACCTATACATATAGATATAGTTTGTTCTTTTATACCTTGTCTTTATACTGGATCGGCTGCATGATGTTTTGGCAGACTTCCAGACCGGGATATTTATGAAAATGGCTTTTATATCCATTTTCATGCTTGTGCAGGTTTTGCTCCTTTTATCGTATTTATTCCGTTGAATCCTCCAGAGGTTGTGCCTTCCCTCCTCTCTCCCTTTGAAGACAATATGTTGAAAGCATTATTTCCAGCAGCCTCTTTTCCTATAGCCCGCAGTTCAATCCTGTCAGCTCCCCTCTGGGTTCCCTTGCAGGTGGCAGGCATTTGCTGAGGGAATCTGGTAACGGGTCCGTAAATAGCTGCCTTGTGCACTGCAGGGGCTCTTATGGCTTTATATCATTCTTACTGCATTTTCAAGAACTAAAAAAAAAAAAAAAAATCATCATTTTAAAAAAAGCATATCTTCTTTCTTAGGCCATTAGCCCGTTGGAAGCTGGATCCAGCCCTGGTGTTTTTCTGGGTGTTTGCTGCTCCATCCCAGGGACATTACGATGACTTTGGCTATACTTAAATTTCAAAGCAGATGCAGGACACTGACCCAGCCCAAGCCACAAGTTGTCAGTTGTTTGGGTTTTTTTCTCCAGTGGATTCTTTAACCAGCTGCTCCATGATGTCATTTATGGTCATAAATGGTACAGACTGAACATTGCCTGTTGACAGTGTAAATTTACTCCTCCAGTTTGTACCTAAGCTCTCATCACACGCAGTCCTGGTGTTCATCAGAAGCCTGATGCCTTGGGCTCCATTTTGATTTTCAGTATTTCACAGGTTGTGTAGAAATACGTACACAAGTATCTCTCATCCTGTGTGTGTATGTGTGTAGATACATGTGCAGTTGTGTGTATTTGGCATTCTGTATTTCTCCACACTCTGCACCAAGGGTAGGGTGGTGCTACAACTTCCAAAACTCTTGGGGAACGACCTCCCAGCAGATTCCTCAGGGGCCCCTAGGACATCAGGGCTATTTGCACGTGTGGGCTGATGATTGGGTTCCTTTTGTTTTCCCTTTTTATTTGGGATCTTCATCTTTTCTTCCAAGGACCGGGGTGAAATTGTCACGGCTCCCTCTCCTCCCTGAGAACGTGGCAGTGGCTGGTCCTGGGTGAGCTGCAGGAGGAGGACATGCTGAGCCAGGCACGGGGACAGCCATTGGAGGGAGCAGGGTGTGCCAGAAGCAGGGGATTTCAATCTGGCATCACTGCTTTTGATGACAGAACCATTGAACAGGGGAGCTTAATATAGTGTTTTGGTGGGTGGATGCTCTTTCCATCAGAGAGCCTCGTGCCTGATGCTGACGGGGCAGGGTGGCCCTCTAACAGGGTTGCCCTGCTGTGTCAGAAGCTCCATCCAGAGCTGTTTCCTCTTTCCAGGGGTGCTGCATCTTTGCAGACTGGGCAATGTTTTCATTCTCCTTCTCATGTCCCCGCTTTGCCCCATTTTAAACCCTACACCTGGGCCAGATGGGTCTCCAGCCGCTGTAACCCAGCCTGTGCTCCCGGCAGGTTCGGACGGAAATTCATGCTCCTGCTGTCACTTGTGTGCTCCTTGGTCTTTGGGATGCTGAGCGCCGCCTCCATCTCCTACAGCATGCTGGCCATCACACGGACCCTCACCGGGGTGGCCCTGAGCGGCGTCTCCCTCATCGTGTTGCCTTTGGGTACGTATGTGGAGGTTTGTGGCTTGGCCAAGTTGTAGATGGTGGTGGGGTTGGTAGGATCTTGTCTACCAGAGCTGGTAGGAACAGGAGTTTGGAAAACATTGCATGTGCAATTTCACTACAGGCAGACAAAAGAACATCCCGCTTGGGAGGATCCAAGAATTACAGTTTTCTGATAGCCTAATTAAACTGGGCATCGTTAGTTTGGAGAAGAGGAGACTGAAGGGGAGACCTCCTTGCCCTCTACAACTCCCTGAAGGGANNTGGTCTGAAGTTGGGGCAGGGGAGGTTTAGATGAGATACCAGGAAGAATGACTTTGCTGAGAGGGTGGTCAGGCCCTGGAAGAGCCTGCCCAAGGAGGTGGTAGAGCCACCTTCCCTGGAGGTATTTAAGAAACATGTAGATGTGGCACTTCAGGGCACTAGACCCCGAGACTGTTGGGTTGTGTCTGTTTGTGGGTTTGGTTTGGGTTTGGTTTTAGGTTTTTGTATGTTTGTTTGGGGGATATTTTTTTTATTTTGTTTTTTTTTCGTGGTTGATCTCAAAGGTCCCTTCCAACCATGAAGATTCTGTGATTCTGTAATTAATGGTTTAATACTTTACTCAAAATATAACAACCACTTAATGGTACTTCCACTGCAACATTAACACTTCCAATCCATGCTACCCAATTCCTGTTAAAGATCAGCAGCAGCACAATCCAGCCATAGACCCGAGTATCTGCCCCTCTCCTCTGCAGGCTGGGTTCTCACTCCTCGAACATGCTGTTAAGACAATTCATCAGTTTTGCCATGTTCTCAAGCAGGAGGAGGACGGTGTGCCATTCACGGGGTATATCTACCTCCCCAGAATTGAAGGTTGCTCAGGGTTTTCCTTAAGCTTCCAGTTCGTATTTTTAGAAAGAGTGAGGGGAAATAACCACCCGAAAAAAATGGCCTAGCCATGCGGAGCTAGGCAAAACTGGAGCTGAAGAATTAGGTAATTGTATAATAAAAACAAGCTCCAGTCTTCAAGGTACCCAACAGAGCACTGGATGATTTTGCAGATACAGTTGGGACATATTAGGCAAGACTCATTGTACCCAAGAGCAAGTTACAAGGTGCAGCAAAAAATGCCTGGACTTTTGCAGGTGCAGCCAAAATCAAACTGAAGTGGCTTCACTACTAAAAAAGTCCACACAAGACCTGAATAATTCCAAGGCTATGGTTTTTCATCGTTATAAAAGCTGATGCCTGCAAGGCAAAGTGGAGCTTGGGAGGGCCGTTTCTAATTGTTAGAGATTGCAGCAAGATGTGCAGATCTTTGGAGGAAAATTGGTTTTTAGTTCACGCACACAAGCAAGGAGACCACCATCTGTCCTGACTTTACATGTGCATTAGTATCTACTTTGGGTAGATTCCACATGAATGACAATTCCTCTTAGTATATTTCTTTCATCTGGAATAATGAGTGGGCAGAGAAATGGGAAACTGATGATTAAAGAAAGAAAAATTTATGTTTGGTGATGACCATTTGAACGTTATGTAATGGGACTTTTTTGAAAAGTATCACCTAAAGTGTTTTTAGCACTGTTTCTCACTATATGTCCAGTATTTCTTCTTTCAAGGCTTTATTTTAGTTGCTTACAGCTTTGCAAGAGGTTACGCATTGCGGATGAATATTTTAAATGTGTGGGATGTTGGCCAGACAGTGGAATTCTCCTGGAGGAGAAGACCGGAGATGTTAATTCATTTTGCCCTTGTTAACAAGCCTTGCAGACCCCTTCCTGGAGAAGACCAGTGTGTCCCAGCTGAACGTTGCCTCTCACTTGCAGGGATGGAGTGGGTGGACATTCAGCACCGCACCTTAACCGGGATCCTGACTAGCATCTTCTGGAGCATTGGGAACATGCTGCTGGCCATGGTGGCATACTTGGTGCGGGAATGGCACTGGCTACTGGTAGCCGTAACAGGACCTTGTCTTCTGAGCATCGTCTGCCTGTGGTGAGTACAGCCATCTGCAGCTGGATGGCAGATGGGGATGGGAGCAGGTTGTGATTTGCCTCCTCTGCTCTGTGAGCCCAGCAAGCATCCCAACACTGTCCCATTACTCTTATTCTCATGCCCCACAGCTGCTACTTTCAGCTGAGGTTGAAGTCTCATAGAGAAGACTCTTTGGCCGGGGCCATGTTTGTAGGGTGGAAAACATGGAGTGCCAACAGGAACACTGTCTTCTCTCCTCCCACCAGGTGGGTCCCCGAGTCTGCCCGGTGGCTCATAGCCAATGGCAAAGTGAAGCAAGCTCACAGGCATCTGCTTAGATGTGCAAGAATGAATGGAAGGAAAGACTTTGCCGTCTCACCAGAGGTGAGAAGCTGAAGATCCAGACACACGTTCTTCCTCTCCTGGTTTCTCTCTCTCTCTATTTTACTTCCATTTGATACCTGAAGCACTGCTCAGCCTGCAATGTGATCTATGGGGCACTGTGGAGCCACGCTCAATTTAACCCTAGGAATGGGCTACATCCACTCCACAAGATGAAGCAGCAGCTCAGCTCCTGTAAGGCCAAAAATCTCCCTCATGAGGTGGAGTGCCCTTCCAACAGTTATTGCCTTGACAGAAACCCTCAATGCACTGGGCGTGGAACTAAATACACAGGGAGAGAGAAGCACAGCCTCAAAAAAATATGGCAGAGACATCACTCCTGTAACAGAGAGGGGAGTGTGCAGGTGCATGAGCAATTGGTGCAGCTTAATGTTTGCCATAGCGTTTGCCAGGTGTTGGTACAGCACTAGCAGAAAGCAGACAGACATAAATAGCATGTGGTTATAGAAATGTAGAATCATAGAATCAGTTGAGCTGGAAGGGACCTTAGAGATCATTCATTTCCAACCCCCCTGCCATGGGCAGGGACACCTCCCACCAGACCAGGTTGCTCAAAGCTCCATCCAGCCTGGCCTTGAACCCCTCCAGGGATGGGGCAGCCACAGCTTCTCTGGGCAACCTCTTCCAGGGTCTCACCACCCTCACAGCAAACAATTTCTTCCCAATATCTCATCTAAATCTCCCCTCTTCCAATTTAAAACCGTTCCCCCTTGTCCTGTCCCTGCACTCCCTGACACAGAGTCCCTCCCCAGCTTTCCTGGAGCTCCCTTCAGATATTGGGAGGCTGCTCTAAGGTCTCCCTGGAGCCTTCTCTTCTCCAAGTTGAACAACCTCAACTCTCTTAGCCTGTCCTCATAGCAGAGGTGCTCCATCCCTCTCATCATCCTCGTGGCCCTCCGCTGGACCTGTTCCAACAGGTTCATGTCCTTCCTGTGCTGAGGACTCCAGAGCCGGACACAGAGCTCCATGTGGGGTCTCAAAAGGGCAGAGCAGAGGGGTAGAATCCCCTCCCTTGCCCTGCTGGCCACACTTCTCTTGATGCAGCCCAGGATGGGGTTGGCTTTCTGGGATGCCAGTGTGCACTGCTGGCTCACGTTGAGCTCCTCATCCACCAGCACCCCCAAGTCCTTCTCCTCAGGGCTGCTCTCCAGCCATTCTCCACCCAACCTGTATTTGTGCCTGGAATTGCCACGTCCCAGGTGCAGAACCCTGCACTTGGTCTGGTTGAACTTCATGCAATTTGCACAAGCCCTCCTCTCCAGCCTGTCCAGGTCCCTCTGGATGGCATCCCTTCCCTCCAGCATGTTAACTGCTCCACCGAGCTTGGTGTCATCAGCAAACTTGCTGAGGGTGCACTCTATCCCACTGTCCATATCACCGAAAAAGATGTTCAATAGTTTATATATTATATTTTTATATAACTATATAGATATATTTTATGTAACTATATAGATATTTTCTTTCATACTGCACTTGAGATACTGCATGGGGTAGTGTTATCCAAAACTGTAAAGGCCAATCCAGCTCGATCTGCACTTGCTGCCCACGTTAAACTGGAAGACTCTCAGCCCTAGTGGTGGATGCAGGCATAAAGAACAGTTGAAGATGTTCAAGGCCAGGTTGGATGGGACTTTGAGCAACCTGGTCTGGTGGGAGGTGTCCCTGCCCATGGCAGGGCAGGAATTTGATGATCTTTAAGGTCCTTTCCAACTCTAACCATCCTATGATTCTATGATAATCAGCTTTTTTTTTTCCCTGGCTAAAGCTCTGCTCTCAAGTCAGGCATGGTTCTGCCAGCAGTTTTAAAGGAATGTGGCAAGGGTGAGCCATTGGGCAAAGCAGGCATGTGGTTTGAATCCATTTTTCCTTGACCCCAGGGGTGTAAAGGATGGAGCGAAGATGCTCAGCTAGATGACTGAACAAATAAAGGGGAAGGAGAACCCTAAAAAGTAGCCATCCTTTTTCAACTCCAAAGCTCAAGGTATGAGGCTGATCTGGAGATCTTCATCACGTGATGAGTCCAATCTTAAAAATGTATTTCTGCATTCAGACTCATAAATGTTGAGATCTTGGTCCATGCCACTTTCTTAAGGACATGCTGGTGGCTTCAGGGGATGGTGATAAGCTCAAGTGATGTCCCAGCTCTGGGGAGGAGTCAAGGGCCAGAGAGAAGCTGGTCTCTACCTCTGGAGAGACATCAGACTGTAGTCAGTGCTCACAACAAGACTTCACAGCCAGGCTTGAGTGGCTGCACATCCTGGCTAATGTGGTCCACGTGATTTGGTTCAACCTTCTTGAGAGCAACAAAGCTCAGCTGTGAAATCCACTGGGTACAGAAGCTTGTGGTTCATTAAACATCAATCTTAATGGCTATTAGTATTCCTCTTACCAAAAGATGAAGATGGGCAGTCCAGGAGCCTTGTGGTTTGCTGTCACGGTCCAGCTGCATCTCTGTGTGCAGCCAGTGCTCCTGCATCCACACCCCTGTCTCATCCTGGCCAGCATACCATTTTTTAAAAGCAGTTCCCTAATAACTCTTGGAGAGGTGATTAGCCCTTTTGATTTACAACAGAAACTTGTTGTTTAATCATGTGAGAAATTATGAATTTACTGGTTGTGGCAGATAGGAGTTGAGCGTGACTCTTCTTCGCCAGGAGCGCGATTCTTTAATCAAGCCAGGAGCTCTGACTAAATATGTAAAAATAACGAGTTGTAACCACTTTTATTAAGCTTTGGCTGATGACTCTGTATTTCAGAGTGCAGCATGTCCCCAGGAAGGGCACAGGCTTGCATCCTCGTACTGTTCTTTGGGTTAGGAAACGTTCCTGGGGCTTCCCCACCATCACAGCCTTGCGCCAAGTCACACCACGCTGTGACCACTGGATCACCATCAAGAAAGGCCTGAAGTTGTGACTCCATGATGGATTCATGAAGCTTATAGGAACATATTTGTATTCTCTTGTCCATATCCAAACATACAGGCAACAGAGAAGGCCTGACTCCAGTTTGTTTAATTGACTTGACCATGCATCAGTGTGTTCTGATGTGGCTTATTAAGGTAATGATTGATTTTCCTTCATTGAGAGTACTGAACTTTGAAGGACATGTAATCTCTGGATAATTACCCAGCACGATACTGACATACTCTCAGGTTTAATAGCTTCGTCTTATAGAACTGATTAAGGAATTTCCCAGGGTGAAATTCTTTTTTGCATTATGAAAAGCTTTGTCACTCCTCCAAAATGTACAAAAAATGGTATGCAATTAGAACTAAAATCTTAGCTCTTCCCTGAATTATGTGCATTTTGACTTTCTTGGGGTTCTCACTGTTCTGGCTCCCCCAGTTGTCTCTCCACATGCCAAGAAATCTGGCTAACAACACGCACTGGAAGATGTTTTCCATGTTAATGTCTTACGTTACCCGTTTTAATAGCAAATCACGCAACTTAAAGAGAGGACAGACTGCCAACAGAGTCACTTGAATCTGATACTGGCATTCTCAGCATTGCAGAAGGAGTCTGTTATCAATGCTATGATTCACCCTATGCATTTGGAAGAAAAGACTTATTATTTGTCTGTGAAAAAGGTTAAAAAGAAAAAAAAAGCTAAAACTTAAAAAAAACCAAACCAACTTACTTGCTGTACTGCAGCATTAAAAAAAGTTACCAGATCCAGAGATGGGTGTACAGAAATAAAAGAAAGACATGGGTTTAACAATCCACTGGATAATGTGGCTGCAGATCATTGATGTGCTAAAAAGAGAGACACCCTGTCTGGTTCAGAAAGTCCCTAAACAGCTGGAGGCAGTGACATTTCTAGGGGAATATATCTATGTGCTTGCCCAGCTCCTCTGTAGGCTCCACTGCAGGATGCTGTTGAAGACAAGGCACTGGAGATCATGTGGTCCAGGATCCTGCAGGTCCTTTTTGTCCAAGTTCTAGGTTCTCTCTGGGGCTCTGTGACTGGGATTAAGTATTTATGCAAAAGCTTTGGCTCTGCTTTCTCTGAAGATGATAGTGATTTGAAAATACACGTCACTAGTTAACCAGACTCTCTCCTCAAAGTTTCCTGTGATTCGTAGCCTCATCAATTTTAACTGTTCTACCCTGATGATTTTTGGACGTGGTAAAGCAAGGGTGCCCTGAGAGAAATTCATCTCTCCCAGCATTAAGTGTCCATGTCACTCTCTGCAGTCTCCTTCACAGTCTGCAATCTCATGAATAGCCGAGGGATGCTAGCAGGCAGTTCTGCTGGCCAAATGAGGTTGTTGGCTCTGGGATGAAATGACTCCATCACTTCCACTGGAGGTTAACTGCATCTTCACTTCCATTTCCATTAACTGCACAGGGACCCCATGGCAACTAGCTTAGGGGTAGCTGCCCCCATTGCAGACCTGTAGTTGTGTGAATGTTATAGCAGCCTTCCAGTACCTGAAGGGGGGTACAGGAGAAATGGGGAGGGACTCTTTAATGGGGAGTGGAGCAATAAGATGAGAAGTAATGATTTTAAACTGAAAGAGGGGAGATTTAGTCCAGAGATTAGGAAGAAATTCTTTGCTGTGGGGGTGGTGAGACCCTGGAACAGGTTGCCCAGAGAAGCTGGGGCTGCCCCATCCCTGGAAGGGTTCAAGGCCAGGCTGGATGGGGCTTTGAGCAACCTGGTCTGGTTGGAGGTTGTCCTCCATGGAGGACAACATGTCCAACATGGAGTGTCCCTGCCCATTGCAGAGGGGTTGTAGCTAAATGACCTTTAAGGTCCCTTCCAACTGTAACCATTCTATGGTTCTATATAAGAAATCTATGGTTCTATATAAGAACCTCTTTCATCTCGACCAGTGAGTAGAACTTACCCAGCTTGCCCAGTACTTACCCCTAATTCAATTGCTCAAATTCAATAGGAAGGGCTCACTTCTCAGTGCCTGACTTTTTTTATGTACTCTGTATTTATATAAGCAGATGTATAAATAACCACACTTTATACGAATGCACTCGTGAGAATAAAGCATGCAGCTCACTCTCAGCTCCTGCCTGAGGCCTGCCTCAACAGCAGGCAACCACATGGGGAAGAAGGTGGAACTGGCCAAAGCTGACTTTACCACCACCATTATTTCTGCAACCCTTTCTGCCACATGGGTGGCACCCTCTTTACGTGGGTAAGAGGGGAGAAGGGGTCATGGGAAGAAAAAGACGTCTAAAGTGGTAGGCAATCTATAAAGTAACAGTAATACCTGCCCAGAGAGTTGTTCTGCAATGGGAATGTATAGAAAATGCGAGATGGGGATGGACCTGGGAAAGGCACAGGCCCCAGCCTGTCTAGGGTTTCATGGCTGGTTTCTTAAATGCACAGCAGCTGAGCTATTTCCTTCTTTCCACCTCTCCCAGGCCCTCAGGAAGATGGCAACAGACAAAAAGCCAGGAGAGAGTTACTCCTACATCAGCTTATTCAGGACACCAGTCTTGCGGAAGATCTCCCTGTGTTCCGGGGCCGTGTGGTAAGCAGTGTCACGGGCGATTTGTCCTGCAGTTCCCCACCCAGATTTCCCTAATCCCCATCTCTACACGTTCCTTCCAGGTTTGGTGTTGCCTTCTCCTACTACGGCATGAGCATGAACCTAACAGGCTTTGGCCTCAACATGTACCTCTCCCAGTTTGTCTTTGGCATCATTGAGATTCCAGCCAAGGTGATCATGTACTTCCTGGTGAATCGAGTCGGACGACGGCAGAGTCAGGCATGGGCACTCATCCTGACAGGACTATGCATAGGAGCCAACGTCATCATTCCCAAGCGTGAGCCCCTCTTCTGCTATAGGCAGTACTTGCTAAAGGGGAGGTCCCCATTCTGTGCGGTGCTAGAGAAGGAGAATGGTAGATCTTGCCCACAAGCAACTCTGTACGGAGGTGTCCTCCTTCTAGAAGAGCAACTGTGGGAAAAGGTTGCTAATGTGGGCTAGCCCTAATATCTGGGAGCAACAGATGGTCTCCAGTCACTGCGAAGTGGCTAGTAATATGTCAGTGATGGTAAGGTGAAGTGCCTGTCCTTTCTATAAATATTGCCCAATGGGAAGTCCTTTCATCAGTTCAGCTCCCACTTGGGTTAATAGTTACCAAACTAACTGAACCAGACTTTGGATGCAGCACCTCCAGAGCTATGAAGCTCCCTGTTTTGTCTGTGGGAGCATTGAACCTTCTTCTTTCTTGTACCTGAGGCCACACGAAGCTTCTTACTACAGGCTGCTCTTTGACCATTGCCATAAATGTCTCTTCTTTCCTCCTAGCCTTCACCTCCTTGCGCTCCATTGTAGCCATTATGGGCAAAGGTTTCTCAGAAGCTGCCTTCACCACAGTCTTCTTGTATACCTCTGAGCTCTATCCTACTGTACTGAGGTAAGAGACGCTGCTTGCCTGAGTGTACCACCAGAGCCTTGGTGAGATGTCGCCCTCAGGTCTTCTACACCAGCCCAGCAGGATGTGCTGTTGGCTGGACAGCAGGCCTGATGCCTTGCCTCTAGGAGTCGCAGGTTCTAGGGATTACACATGCTCAGGAGAAAGGGGCAGAAAGCTACACCCTTTTTCCACCTGGGTTACATGTGGTTAGGTTACGTGGACAGGAAGATGTGTCGAGGGGTGAAGAGTAATCTGTGTGGGATGGTTTTTGAACTCCATAAGGCATCTGTGCTCAGTAAAGTCTTAATTCCCTCTGATAATCTGCCAGTAACGGTTAAAAAAACCCACACCAAAATAATAATTTGAAATATAAATTTTCATAATGGGGACATACTACCACATATTTGACAGCCTTCTGGACATCAGGTGAAATTAAAGCAGGGATCAATTAGCCTTACAGGAGGAAAAAGGGAGTTTATTTGAAATATCCATGTAACGGTGACATAAAACCAGATTTAGCATCAGCATTGTTTGGCATATACCTGAAATGAGCAGAGGGGATGGCCTCGCTGGTTTCTTTGTGAGAGCCTGAAAAAACCCTCACGATTACAGGAGGGCTGGAGGCTTACTTCACCCCTCTCCAGAGTACCCTTCTGACATAGAGTCCTTTAACTTTCACCTCTCTGTTATATTTGGCGAGTGATGACTATTTAGACCGGAGTGAGCATGCTCATCTGCTACTTTTCTTCTCAGATTGCTTTGTATTTACTCAAAGACACTGACTGGTAAAGACAAAGATGTTGGTTTCTTCTGCAATGCTTGCTCTGCTGATGCACGAGTAGGGCCTGACGAGCCTCTTGTCAGTGTGAAACCATAGAACAGTTAAGAGTTGGAAGGGATCTTAAAGATCATTCAGTTCTAACCCCCCTGCCCTGGGCAGGGACACCTCCCACCACACC